>OY757910.1:13338487-13358487 GCA_963585895.1 Sepioteuthis lessoniana
GACAATGCACCAGTTAACAACTCCATCCTTGTCACAGACTATTTGACCAAAATGGGCATCAAGACATTTCCTCAACTTCCCTATAGTTCAGACCTTGCTCCCTATGATTTTTGGTTATTCCCTAAGCTCACAGGCTGTCATTATGAGACAATTGAGGGGATGAAAGAGGCTGTGACGAAGGTCATTGACACGCTCACACACGAGAACTTCCATGGGGCCTTCCAGAAGTTGTTGGAACGATACAAGTGCATTGCAGCCGGAGGAGATTACTTCGAAGGGGACTAGAGTTTCATGTGTGTACTATCAATAAAAGTGCCCTTACGAAAAAAGTCTGGAAACTTATTTAATGATCCTCGTATCTGCTGAAACGACACTGTACACATTCGTTTCTTCTTATTTACTTGTATCTAAATATTCTAGCCAATCTCAGCAATCCTATGTTCTTCTCCGGAGTAGTGTTCTAAGAGCTTCAAATATAATTCTTATTACAATCGCCTTCAGTTTCAACAAGTTTTTTTTCAGTTCTAACGGAGTTTAGAATACACTGACTGTATCCATTGTAGAGGGGTAGCATCCCAAAAATAAGCGTGAATTGGTTATGACATTAAAGAGCATCTGATGGTGAGGCTCCAGTTCTGGAATTCTGAGGAGTGTGAAGAACCCCTTCACTGCCATTACTCCCAGATCCACTCTAGTCTGGAATGATTGTACCCATTAGGGTTCCATCTGTGAGCCAAATAGATCTGTTTAAAAATTATTCGTATTTGATATGACCGTATTGAAAACAAAGCTCTAAAGAAACATACACAAAAAATATAAATATGAATGCTATTCCCTAACCACTAAGCATGAAATAACCCTAGACATGCCAATAAAATTCTTTTTTCAGCTCTCTACAAGGTTCAGAGCTTATCTATTTTTTTATTACTTTTTTTTTTTTGTTGTTGTTGTTTTTGTTTTGTTTTGTTTTTTAGCTTTCCTTTCTTTTAACTCTGTGATTAGTCCATAAGTAAACGCATTCGTTTCTTCGTGTTGGATATCTCCAAAGGACAACTATACACATGCGTATGTTTAGAATTCAGCATTTAAAAAGACCAGCAAAAATTGATATGCCATAAGACACAACAACCAACCAACTAACTAAAAGTCTAGCCTTCTGTCAAGAATTTTTTATATCTCAAAACTCCAGGAAAATTTGAGAGTCTTATTTTCCGGAAGAGATTCTGGTTTATGCATATACCATTTGTTTGTATGGTCAAATTTTACTTTTCTTGAACAGTTCCTGGTGGACTACTTTTCCCACTCAGTCCAGTCTTCTCCCATATTATTATTATTATCATTATTGAATCTTCCCATCAGAGGTTTCAAATGGCTTTTGCTGAGGATTAAGTGACAGTAAGTCTCCTCATTTGTTTATTTATTTATTATTAAGCAAGCTTAGAAACTTGTATCATTTATATTAATTTATACGTTTAACACTAAATCACAAAGCACTCATAATGAATTATCTGAAGTCTGAGTTGTCTCCCTTCGTAATGCTTTTATTCTCTATGTTGAATTGTCTCCCATCGTTCTCGCAAATAATCCCTTTTTTGTGGCTTCTTCCTTCGGTATTTTTCTTTTTCCTTTTTTTCGCACTGTTTATTATTTATCTGATGTTCCCTTCCAGCCATGTCACGCTTTTTCCCGCTCTCTTCTTGTATTCAGTTCAAGTTGTTTTAGATAACAATACTAGTCTCTCTCTCTCTCTCTCTCTCTCTCTGGCAAAAAAGAGAAAAGTCGGAGCTTGACACACAAGCGTTAGTTGAATTTTGATCAGAAATTTTCGCCAAGTAATCTTCAATGTATTTACCTAACCCCTCCAACAGGAACAGGATGTAACGCAAGATCATTTTAAGCGGAATAAAACCAATTTGAATTCAGTTTCGTTTATCCAAGACTAGATGCCTTACCAAGGTTAAAGAACCCAATTTTCCCAAGTAGAGGAGACAACAGATGGATTCATGTCTTTCCAAAGGGCATTAGCACGAAGTGAACACAAACAGCCTCGTCCAGGATTTTTAACCTTGAATTGCCGATTACGATAACCGTCATTCTAAATGCACCTATAATGTCCGATGTGTGTGATTTACATTCACCATTTGATCAAATGCAATTGACAAGTAAGGAGAATATGTTGAAAATTGGACATTTTTATGTGTGTACCGCAATAATGATTCTTTTTTTAAAAATTCGCCAGCAATATTTCGCTTACCCAATGGTGACATTGACTTTTTCGTCATTGTCGCTAGAGTCTTGCAAAGTGATACTTTATCACAATATCTATTCATAATCTGTTTAGATTACGTACCCCGAACGTCAATAGATTTAATAAAAGAGGAATGATTCCACATTAAAAAAGAGAAGAAGCAGACAATATTCCACAAAAACTGTGACAGACGCAGATGATCAAGCGCTTCAGGCATATACACCTACCCAAGCTGAATACCTCTGTCATAGTCTGGAGCAAACAGCAAGAAGCACTGACTTCTACGTAAATGCAAACAAAACAGAGTCCACGTATTTTAAATAAGCAGAAGCCATCTCTTCTTAAAATTGCAAGTCTCGGAAATTAGTTGACCATTTCACATACATTAGCAACAATATCTCATCTACTGAAACCGATATCAATAAATGCATTGGTAAGACGTGGACTGTAATTGACAGGTTATCGATCTGGTGGAAATATAATCCTTCTGATTGAATAAAATGGGAATTCTTCCAGTCTGTGTCGATACTACTGTACTGTCAAACCCCTGAACTAAGGAAAAACACGGAGAAAAAGCTTAGGGTATTCACAAACAAACTACGTGCTGTTTTAAGTAATTCCTGGAAGCAGCATCCAAAAAAATAGCAGCTGTATAGCCACTTATCTCCCATCTTACAAACTATCCAAGTAAAACAACCAGAACATAATGGGCATTGCTGGAAAAGTAAGGTTGAACGCGTCAGCAACGTTCTCTTATGTACTCCTACATATGAAGGTGCTAGTATTGGCCGATCAGCTCAGGGTGGACATTGGATTCAATTTAAAGAACATACAAGGAGAGATGGACGATAGGTACGAATGATGAAAGAAACTCAAGAAATTTCATGCTCTCGGTAAGACATAATTATATGATCTTATATATATATATATATATATATATATATATATATATATAATCTATGAGAATAAATATGATTACGTGTGTGCGTGAAATTATATATTTAATATATATATATATATATATATAATTGTATATGCATTCATATTTAAATATATATATTTTTTTAAGCCTATATATATTCATGAAATTATATATATATATATATATATATATATATGTTTCAAAGATTTTTTGTATATATATATATATATATATATATATATAACACATCACACAATAAATCCCGGACCTAACTCATAAAACAACTTTTAGGCAAAATTCGACTTTATTTATCGACATACTCTCTTTTAGGGTGATACACTGATTCAAACACTTCTCCAACAATTTGATGCTTTTTTGTCGAATGATTTTGTCTTCGATCTCAAAGGACGCGGGGGTGTCTTCGTGGTGTAATAGTTAAAGCGATGGACTGCGGAATCGTAGTAAGCGAGTTCGTACTCCAGTCGCGCTATTACTTTCACTTTCGGGCAAATACCCTTGGGAAAGGTATGAACCCCCTTATCCTCCCAGCTATTGGTTAAATAGTTCCACTACTGTTCTTCTAGGAGAATAGCTTTGGCATTAAATAACCTACAAAGGTTGATATGCCATTAAACAAAGAAACCAAACTAATCAAAAGACGCCCCAGTTTCCGATATCACTTCTCATTCCCTGGAGAATTCTTTCGAGGTCTGCAAACTGCCAGTAATCGCTGGGGCCGGATATGGAAAATAGAGTGGGTGCGGAAGCTCTTTCAAGTGCAATTCATGTAGGGTTGCGATCGACTTGTGACTCAGTGCAATGTCTTGGTGAAAGAGAACTTTTTCTTCTTCATTTGTGGCCGTTTTTTGGCGATTTCTTCCTTCAAACGCACATATATACAATTTATGCTATTGATAGTTCTTCCTTTCTCAAGGTAATCAATGAACAAAATAGCTTGCTTATCCCAAAATATAGAGGCTAAAACTTTGCCAGCTGATGTTTACGTCTTTGGTCACTTTGGACGGCTTTCACCTGATGCTGTATACTCAGCTAACGGTCGATTTGACTCTGAAGTGAAGTGGTGAATCCGTGTTTCATCCATTGTCACATATTTACGAAAAAAATCCTTTTCGTTGCGTTGAAACAGTTGCAAGCAACGCTCTAAATCGTCGACGTGTTGTTGTTTTTGATCGACTGTGAGCAAACGCAACAGCCACTTTGAACACAGCTTTAACATTGACAAATGTTCATGCAAAATGGTGAATACACTGCCTTCTGATGTCTACAACTCCTCTGCTATCACACGCGACTTAAATTTACAATCAGCCAAAACGAGTTAGTAGAGTTGGTTTTGGGGGGGTGGGGGTTATGTTTTCCAGAACAACAGCCGAATTTGGGTGACCTGAGCGATCAGCATTATTAGTGTCTGTACGACCACGTTTAAAGTCAGCATACTACCTCTTAACCGTTGCAATAGTTTGTTCATTTAAATAACTGTAATTTATAAACTAATAATCCGAGTGGGCTCAATTTTGACTCGTGCCATTTGAAGGTTAGTTCTTTATAAAAATTATATGGATTTTTTATAAGTGGCGCTACCTATATGTCAGGCCCAGGACTTATTGAGTGATGTGTTATATATATACATACATACATATATGAATATACACACACACATATATATATATATATATATTAAAATATACATATTCTATTCATATTTATGTATCAAAAGATATATATCTTAAATTATTTTAAATATATATATTTATCAAGTCATATATTTTAAGCATATACGATAAAAGATACGTATTTTTCAAATAGATTTCAAGTATATACACATTTTTGAATATATATATATATATATATATATATATATATATATATATATATCTTAAACGACCTATATATCTTAACCATCAAAGTATAAAATATAAATTAAGAATATAAATATGTGTATGTGTCTTTTTAGATACATATATACTAAAAAATCTGAATATATATATATATATATATATATATATTTGGAACGAGCAGCAGCAAGCATAGGCCTCTATGTTAATGCACACAAAACGGAATATATGTGCTATAACCAAACGGGGGACATCTCCACTCTAGAAGGAACCCCACTTAAACTAGTAGACAAATTCACGTACCTAGGAAGCAGCGTCGAATCAACCGAAAAGGACATCGAAACGAGGCTAACGAAAGCATGGACAGCCATCAATAGGCTATCGATTATATGGAAATCAGACCTAACCGATAAAATGAAACGCAGTTTCTTCCAGGCAGCGGTCACATCGATACTGCTATATGGATGCACTACATGGACGCTAACAAAACGGCTGGAGAAGAAACTAGATGGCAATTACACAAGAATGCTGCGTGCAATCCTGAACAAGTCCTGGCAGCAACACCCCACAAGACACCAACTGTACGGCCACCTGCCCCCTATCACGAAAACTATTCAAGTTAGACGAACCAGACATGCAGGACACTGCTGGAGAAGCAGAGATGAACTCATAAGAGATGTACTCTTATGGATCCCCACACATGGCCGCGCAAAAGCAGGGCGACCAGCTCGAACGTACATTCAGCAGCTATGTGAGGATACAGGATGTTGTCCTGAAGACCTACCTAGGGCGATGAACGATAGGGAGGAGTGGCGAGAGAGGGTCAGGGATATCCGTGCTACCAGCACGATATGATGATGATGATGATGATATATATACAAAAGATACATCTTTTTTTAAAATATATATATGTATATATATACTTTAAAAGATATTCATATTTTGAGTAACAATAGACTTATTATTCTGCTGACACTTAAAATAGATAGTACATCTTAATTTTCTCTCGGCTTGTAAGCATTTATCATCCTTCTTCTCACAGCTGGTAGTTGTTACATTTTTAATACACTTTTATTATTTGAACCTATAAACTTATGGAGATCGTTATATGTATATATATATATATATATATATATATATTGAGAGAGACTAAGACACACACACACAAAATATATATATATATCTCATCCGTAAAGTTTTATTCTGCTCCATTCAATTTATTTTTGTTCTTTCAGTCTAGCCTTCTATTTAGGGTGACCGTGTCTATTGTTCATCAGTAGCAATTGTTTTTCGGATACTAATAATCGTTTTTCAAAAAGCAACATATATTAGTAGACTCACATCATCAGGCCTTCATTACAAAACTTGTAAATATCTACCTTTCTAAATATATACTTACCTGCCACTTGTACAGTTGAAAATAATTATCTTGTTCACCTTCAAGATCTTACCCTCCTTTACAGCTACTCTTATTGCACTCAATGGTAATTAACGCAGGTTCAATCCCTGACGCCGGAGTTGTCCGAAAATGTTGAATGACGTCAGAGCAGAGTTATTTTGGTCTTCATCTACCTCTACGTATACATGCTTGTCTCGTTCAGTTTAACGTACAGACACAATGTAATTGACATCACCCCAGCGTAGCGTTCTTATCGACAACTGTTGTGTTGATATTGGTGATGAACTGATCGTCTATTTGGTGAGAGGAAACACAAAGGCATAAATCTAAGACCTTCTGTAGTTTATTCCCTTTACTTTTATCAGCCCTGGAGGTATCCGTCGTGTAATGATTATTGTCCTAGGAAATGGACTCGACGACACAAGTTCAAATCCTAGACGAGACTGATTGCATTTCACACAGCACTAATATCCTTTGGAAAGGTATAAATCCAATTATTCTCCCTCAGCTATGTGTAAATAGTAGGGCATAAGGGGTTCTTTATCCTTGGTTAGGCAACCAGTATAGAAAGAAAACTCTGAATTAAAACCTATAAACTCCGCTTAAAAGTTGGCCTTGTGTCATATCCTGCCCGTGCGGAAAGGTTGATAAATACTTTCTTCTATCAGACCATGGAAATATGTCGAAACGGGTGAGGGTAACTGGTTATTCGGACGGAGATTAGCGTGTCTTTCTTTGTTGTAATCCTTCTTGGATCTTTGCGGCTTTTTCTTTTTCAGACCTCAGTCCGGCCTCTTTCTCTCTCCATCCAGAAAGTAGTCGAGCTTCTTTTATGAGGGTTCTCAGAACAGCGAAACCTACCTTCTTTATGGAGAACAGCGAACTCAGTCGGTGTAGGTGGAACGATTGATCCGCTCTTACGACGTCTTTGATAACTGATGTTTAGATGATTTCAGTAACCTTACGTTAGTTTTTTTTTTTCCACCAAAGATGACGGATATAGCGTATTGGTTGTTATCGTTTATTATATTATGTATAGTCAACCGGTCAGTTTTATCTCAACATCAAAAAATTAGAAAAACGATAAGCTTTAAAAAAACGTAACCTAATTCCAAATATATAAAATCAATAATGATGGTAATGAACAGACTGTAAATGAACAGAGTTTAGATATTCATCATTTTTTTTTTTTACCTTTTGCGCTATTTCTCTTTGGTCTAATGGGTAGAGTGTTCGCCAATGGTCCGAGAGACCTGAGTTCAATCCCAGGTCGAATCATACCAAAGACACAAAAAATGCTCGTAACGTCCTTGCTTAACACTCAGTATTATAAGGTACGTATCCAGGGTAAAGTGGAGCTATTCAAGGAAAGGTTGCAGCGCCCTTCCTTTCACCTCGGTGGAGCAGCTATCGAAAAGGGAGCCTTCGGGTCACCCTCAACTACGATCGCCAACTTTTGCTTAGTACTATTTACTTTCAAAATCTTTCATAAAATGTTGTACAATCAACTCAACTTTCTGTTGCGGCTCTGTATTTTTGCTTCTTTTCCATCGCAACATTTTTAAGGGGCTTGAATTGTGAGGATGGCCTTCAGGCCTACGCCCCACTCTTCATACACAAGAGTCAGCTGTTATCATATCCTATTTACCCAACCCCTCCGCTCGGGCAGGATAGGACACAAGGTCAATTTTTAAACGGAGTTTAACTGGTTTGAATTCAGAGTTTTCCTTCTCCTAGACTAGTCTGAAGAACACAGTCTGCCCTACTATTTACCCATAGCCAGAGGGAGAATAATTGGATTCATACCTTTCCCAAGGGTATTAGTGCTATGTGAAATGCAATCAGTCTCATCCAGGATTTGAACTCGTGTCGCCGTGTCTATTTCCTGCGACGATAACCATTACACCAGGGGCACATCCATAAAAGGAGTGAGGTAATGTTATCTGACTAACGTTAAGTTGGCCGGGTTTCGATCCCAACTTGAGCATCTAGCGTGTCTAGCCACGCCACACTGAGGAGTTGTGATACAGCGAAAAAGTCTGTCCGTGAATGACTCTCTCTCTCTCTCTCTCTCTATATATATATATATATATATATATAAGGATTCATTGATAGATAAGTTCCCCTAAGCGAGGATTCATTATTATGTAAGAACTATTTGCCTTCAAAGTTGTCGTGAAAGTTCTATTCAAACGTGTTTAGTGTCCTTTCTCTGTGTGATTGTATTAGACAACGGCATTTTATATAGCTGTTATAGCCTTGTAAGGTGAGATAGTGATAGAGAGGACCTCGGTTCGTAGAGTTTTTTTTTTTTATCTGTATCATTAACAAAAACTATAAGATCTTCCTCCCCTGCGTGCTAGATAAACTTTGACTCTACAAAAGTGGTTCACCGCCTTTTGAAAGGTCGTCTCACTTCCTTCTTTTTATTTCTCAAATTCATTTATCAAACAATTTGTATTCCTCTACCACTTCATCCTACCACTCACAAAATGTACACTACCCATCAGTGTTGCAATTGTGACATTTTTATTCCTACGTATAAATACATCAATCGGAACATTCTGTATATTTTTTCTTTTATTTTTTTCTTTTCATTTATTTTCTAAATATTTTGTGATCTTCACGGTCCTTGATTATTAGGGTGTTGGGACAACGACACCGCTAAACTTGTAGGACATATGCCCCTCACACCTTCTATGATGGGGACTGTTCCAATGACTCCTGTTCCCGTTTCTACCATTGATAGAGGCTCCCCAATTTTAGGTAAGGTCCGCACAAATACCTGCACATGCGCCCTAAGTGATGGCTTCTACGCTTTTAACGATTTTGTTTGTATGTGTGTTGTTTTTTAATAGTATTATACATTCATCATTCACTATATTTTTTTCTTTATTTTTCTTCTATTTTTTTTTTTTTGCCTATCTGTCACCGCATAACCCAAGAATAGATTGAACTCATAGACACTAAATTTTCTGAGGTTACTCATGAAAATCCGGAGCAGGCTTTTTTTGTATATTTTTTTAGTACTTAATTTCAATATTTCTAAAGTTTTAACAGGGGATTCTATTTAGAAATCTAACATAATACAAAACTTAGCCGTCTGTGTCTGCCAGGTTAGCTCAACCGAATTATCTTTTAGTTCAAGCGAATAAAATAGACATCTGGAAGAAAATTTCCAAGCCAGAAACCAAAGTTATGACCTTTTTCTCCGTGATTTTTTTCCAGTTAATCAAATCTTAAAAGCATCGAGTATACATTTCTAGTACGAGCAGGGGTCAATTTTTACATCCCTTCTAAAATAATCTCTACCCCTTCTATATTTATATACAGAATGAAGTTTATGTTTCATTACCGATGGAATATTAGTTTTATTCTCACGTTTTATTTTGAATCCAAAGAGAAAAAAAGATGATTTACATTTGTTGTGTTTCTCTTTATCACCTTGAGCAAATCCCGAACAAAATAAAAACTTAAAGTAAAAAAAAACAAAAACTGTGGACATTTTGGCAATTTTTTTTTCTTTTGGAAAATAAAACTATGAGCATTTTTTCTTTTTTTTTTAACCGTGGACGTTTTGGCAATTTTTTAGAAAAAAAAAACTTCTATACCTTATGGCAATTTTTTTTTAGAAAAAAAACTATAGGCGTTTTTCGTAAACTATGGAAATTTTGGCTTTTTTTTCTTTTTTTTTTTTTTTTTTTTAGAAAAAAGTTACTATGGACGTTTGGACGTTTTGTCTACATTTTATTTAAAACCATTTAATTCGATACCAAAATTTTCGTTGTTTTTCAACATATCTTTCTTCCACTTTTTTCACAATTCAATGAATTTTTTACAGAATTCCTATATTGCTACAAGTCAAGCATTATGTTCAAATCTTACAATTTTCAAGAAAACTTTCAAAATCTTCACTTTCAGCTTGGTTATTCAAAGGGATATTAGCAATTTTGTCATTTTTTTCTTTTTTTTTTTTTCTTTTTTGCAATGCAATTTAACATTTCAGCTGATAAGCGCTCAGTTTACCGCGACTCAATTGTGTCAAGAGTTCCAATGCCACCCCCACTTCGAACTGAAGGCGAGACAAGCTCTTACGGTACTGGAGACTGGAGAAGAAAGGAGACGTACACCCCTGCTAGTTCTGTTTCCGAAATGGCCCTTGGGGCTAGTGCAGGCAGTCTCGTTTCGCCCAGCATCGAAGAACAAATAAGCAAGGTTCTCAAACAAAATATTGCCCAGCAGACGGTAAAACGGCCTCCAGAGAAAACCGTCCCGGACAATACCATCAAACCAGGCGACGATACAGTATGATCTCACAGCACTCATGCCCACCTTTTTTGATGTTCTCAAACTTACTATAACTAATTACAATGACTTTCTTAAATAATCAGCTTTTAACCTCATTTGTAAACTTTCCTCACATCACATTTAATGCAGTATCCCGACCTTTAGATTTTACCATGTCCTTATCTGTACGATGTGTGCAATAGTAAGAAAAAAAAAAGTGTTTGTTAATTTTATTCGTTTATTTTTTGCTTTGTATGGCTTTTTTTTTCTTTTCTTTTTTTTTTTTTTCATTTTTTTTTCTTTTTTTTTTTTTTTGCTAAGAAGGAAAAAAAGACGAGAAAAAGAAGTTAACTTTGCGCACTTTCTGATATTTTCACGTTGCCATTTTTCCTCAATTCACAATTTGTTTATATATTTATTAATTTATTGATTTTTATGGTCTTATTTTTGCTTTGTTTTTCGAATCCCAAATACTTAAATATTACATGATTGCAGTTTTAGAAGGTCTGGACATGTGTCATTCTCACGTAAGTAACAACACAAATAAAAATGCCACTGGTTTTCGATCTTCATGGCCTGAAAGATAAAAGGTATAGTACCAGAGGAGGCACCCCCAGCGAGTACTTCATCATTGAACTTAACGGGGTAGGGTCAGAATGGATCCTTGATACCTAGGACGCTCGAAAAGTGAAAATGCCTACAGAACTAAACAACAAAGAATTTTTGTCTTCACAATAAACACTCACATTTCTGTCGAAACATCCCTCAAGAGAAATCGGGTAAATCTCTTCGGTGCCAAAAGCACAAAAAATGTTTACTTTTAAAGAGGAGCTTCTCCCAAGCTGCACCTCCCCCATTGTAATTCCTTATACTTGAGACGTAAAAAAAACGTAATTGCCGATCGTGTCGTTGCCCTCGTGGAGAGATGAATATATACTGACACAATATAAAAATGACTGGAAACCTTTATTGATACGAGAACACAAAATATCAATGAAACCTATCCAATATTGCCATGTTAAAGATTAAAATTTATGAAGGGTTTAAAACAAGATACAACCGAGGGATAAATTCAAGATTAAAATGGTATCGGCACGACTTGGAATTGATTGAGAAAAATACAAAATGAGACAGAATCAAAAAACAGTTTACAGATATGTTAACTACAATAATTTATTGTATAATGAAAAGAAACAACTGATCAATAACTGCCCGTATTTATGTTTATCCAAAAGACTTGCTTAAGGATTTGGCATGTTTTTTATCACTTTCATTTGACTGGAAGGTATTTCTTTCGGAATTACAAGGGGAGAGCAATCAGATTATCTTACTAGAGGACCAGATGAGGTCGGAGAAATTTGCCACTAGAGGGATAAGACATGAGCAGGATTCTTTTAAGATAAGAAATAAGACCAAAATCACACACATACATACATGTATACACACACACACACACACACACACACACACGTGTGTGTGTGTGTGTGTGTATACATAAAAATATATAAATGATGATTATGTATAGAGCCATACCCAATTATATATATATATATATATATATACAGATGCTCACGTAGCGTAATGGTTATCATTGTAAGAAAACGGTGAGCCGAGTTTAAACCCTACTAAATCTGTTTGCATTTCATTTCGCATTCATACTTTTGAGAAAGGCATGAATCCATCTCTTCTCTGCTGGACGAGTAAAATAGTATGACCGACAGCCATGTTGGAGGGAAGCCAGTCAATGAGAAGAAAAAACTCTGAATTAACAACCTGTGGAATGTTTTAAAGGAAACTATGCTCATAAAATAAAAACAGCGAAGATACTTCAGTTAAATGGCATCCGAATAAATCCTGGTCGTAATAGAATAATAATCATAGAATACTTCGACTAAAACTATTTTATGTCCCCCTTCTCTAAAAAGGAAAAGGCCAGGTTCATTGTCTGATTCCTGAGGACCATTCTAGGGAGAGGATACCGATAAGGACCAAGCAATTTTTAGCATTGCTCTTGTCCATGCATTTGTGTTCGAGAGAGTCTCCGGCGAAAAATTTGACCGCGTTTTGCATCCTGTTTGTGGCGGAGATACGAGGTATATACATACAGGGTAATTACAATTTTTGAAATAAAATGAATGGACACAAATAAAGTAGCACAAATGATATAGTAATGAAAATTTCATTTATTGAAAGGTAAAAGGATAATATTTTAGTATCTGCAACTGTTTGATTTCAAACGTGAACTAGAACTGTCAAGAGGAGCCCAAGAGTACAGGTTCCAGATGTCCACCGCTCAGTTGAAGACACGGTTGAATATGGTGTGCAAAGTTGTTGATAATTTCTCTTGGGTGATTACTTGAATATTCTCAGTGCACAATGATCTTCACAAGTGCTATGACTTCTTGAGTTCTTGACCAACCTAACTCCTGTTTGAAAATATGTTTAAACTTCCTTCAGTATCATGCTTGAACCATCTTGAAAGATTTAGTTCCGTAATATGTCTTCACATAAAAGATCTTTTGCTCCTTCGTGTAAGACATGGTTTCTCTATATTTAGTTAAACATATCAAAGTAACAACTATTTTTCAGCAATAATCGGAAGAAAGAAAAAGAATACAGTCAACAAGGAAGATCTATGAGGCCTCTGCTTTGTTTCAACAATTCTGTAACACTCTGTATTGTGTTTACCTTTTATCAAATATATATATCAAGCTTTGCATTTAGGTTTTAGTTATACGTTCAAAATCAACTAGTGTTTGCATAAATCCTCTTCATTAATTATTTTTACACCATACAAAGATGTTCTACTGGCACTGGAATTTAAACAATTCTTGTAAGAAAGCCAAGAATTAGAGAATTAATGTTTCATTTATTGCGGACTTTTTGTCCTTATCTTGGTAGTTTTTGTGTTGTTTCTTCTTTACTACGTTTCGGCCAAATTTCACCTCTGGCCTTTTTCAGGTGATTAACCGCGACCTCGGATAAGAACCAAAAAAAAATCAATTCTCAGATTAAGAAGCCTCATCTCAAAATGATTCCAATTAAAGACAATTGCTAAGAATTACTTTTTTCTTTTTCGCAATTGTTTAAATCGAAAAGATCAGGATTCTATCGGATGCTTTCTCGACTGAATATACACTTAATCATACGTCTCCGTATCTCCCACACGTCCAGTAAGTATTGTCAAGAAACGTCAATAAAAAGATAAATGGCCACTTGAATGTGTCACGTAAGCAAACTCAATTTCTTTTTATATTTCGAGCGTATTCATGACATATCACCCATTTGTGAATGTCGTTCGTAGTCGGTACCCGATAGGGAACTATTTAAGATTATATGGCATGGATGATTTAAAGAGAGGAAAAAAGTAAAAATCATTTTTTTTCTCACTTCTTAAAATGCAATCAGTTCAATGAAGAAAAAAACAGCGAAGTTGAACATCATCGTACTCACCGAATGTCCTTTTGTCTGTCTTTAAATATAACTTAATGATGACTTTAGTTATAGCCACTAAACTTTCACATTAATAAACAAGACGTCAGATGATATTTTCGGCTTATTAGTGTTTGAAAATTACTAAACGATTTTTAGTTTTAGCGAGAGATAAGTAGAATTCTGAACGAGACCCTTATTTTGTGTCCATTAGGTCAGCTAAACTGAATCTTATTTTTCTTTAAACTGACTGAAGCAGATATGTCGATGAACATTATATAATCAAAAAACAATTTGCTTTTTTATTATCATCAGAAAATGAAGACTTTAAAAAATTCCAGTGTTTACATTAAAACTGGGTAAACGGTTTCTTTAGCCTTGATTAAGCGACCAGTCTAGAAGAAAGGAAAACTTTGAATTCAAACCACATTGACTCCGCTTAAAGAGTGACCTTATGATGCATCCCCACGTGATGGATGGGGTTGAGTAAATACACGTTAAAACTGTTTTAAAAAATTCATCTTACTGATTTGCATAGTTTCCTCTGATGTCAAAACTGACAAAAAATGGTCAACTGACTTGCTAAAGCGAACAGTTCATTTGACAGACTTTACAAGCGCATCTAGAAATGAAACGATTTCAAAAAAGACACCAAAAATTCTAGTCTATAAAGCAGTTTTCCTCTTCCCCTTTCTGAAAAGCGCGAAGTTCTGGGTGGCTTATTGCCACCGCATCCATCTCCTTGAATTATTCCAGTGACGCTGATTCCTCAACATCCATTAGATTGACTCCATTGCAAAATCCTCTAAACGGCCAAAATTCACCAATATCGAAGTTATCAAAATAAAGCAGTTTATATTGACAGAATAAAAACCCACTTTCTACAAATTATTCTTTTCTAAGAGTTGTATTACAACCATTGTGTCATAGGGACCCTACTAAAGAGATACAAAGACATCCTTAAAGGGCTCTCACTTTCTGTAAAATCAACCTTTGACAGTGAACAGCACAGGCTGCCAACAAACAACATCGGTGACAAACTATCACTAAAGCCAACACGTTCTTCGAGAACAACCATAAATTCAAAGCGAGTGGGAGAAGAGGCAGTACCGCACAGGCCTTATCAGCCAACAGAGTGTCTGTTACTTCATAAATCTTTAATCTCAAAGTTAAAGTGATCATGAACAATGTCCCCTAGGGAATATAAACTTAATCCCACGACGTTATTTATCAACCTATAAGATACGCAGTGATGTAATGGTTAGCAAACTATGCTAACAGACTATTACAGGTGAGTTTGATTCTCACTGGGTGCCCATACTTCTGGCCCTGAGTCAGTACTAGGTTAAGCTTAGAAAATAAGTATAATTCCTCACAAGAACCTATGCCTTTGATTATTGCTGCAATAAATTTGAGTTCAATTTACTTAATTCAACATTACGCCCGTCAAGTGGGTAGGGTTTTCGTCTGGTCGTATAAATTTCCAAATCTCGTCCACTAACTTTCCATGACTGAATTTTCGAATAATCTCGTCAACTTGTTCCTTTATGAAGGTTATCTTCTTTCGAAAGAGAACTAGATGGATTCATGTCTTTTCAAAGAAAGTCGTTGGCTCAAAGTGAACACAGACAGCCTCCAATAGAACTTAAATGAATTTTCCGATTTCGTTTTTTTTTCTTTTCTCATAATGATAACCGTTTCACCACTCGTACCACCAACTAGCCAATTATTGGTTACATTATACAGCAAATTTCCATCATTTTTCTTGTTCCGGAGTAGAAACTATTATTTCCTAATTTCTTGTACTTAAAGTAAATAAAAGAAAAAAACTTTTTCTTCATACTTTGTTTTTGTGATCTAAGCAATTAAGTTTTTAAACTCATCCATTTATATATAGAGTACTTGATATATTAAAGTAATTTATATAAGCAGCAAATCTCAAAAAAACTTCTTAACATTTTTGTTCATTTAGTATCAATGTATTTAATTTTTAATTCATGTTATTTTATTTAGACCTTTTTGCTGCAATAATGCAAGTGACAATTTTTTTGTTTTTACAAAGAAAAAAAGGATATAATTTCTAAATTTCCTTATTAAGAGCACAAAAGTAAATTTTGAAGGGAATAGAAGTCATTTTATATAATCTTACATCTTAAACAATTAAGAAATAACAAATACTATCCAGAGACAAAATTTGTGTTTTCCGGGGCAGAAATACAAAGTTTGAAGGTAATAATGATCATTTTCTATAATTCTATGACATAAACAATTAAGAAATAACACGTATCATTCAAAGAAAAAATTCTTATATTTTAAGATACCAAATAAATATTGTTGTCATTTATTAATCTTTGCTTACGTTGGCACATAGGGCTCATGTTTCTAAGAGTATCAGCTCTTACTCATTGGTCACCCATCTGAGTATGCTCATCACCGCTTAACTTCAGTAATCTGGTAAGGAAGTCGTATAATCAGTGTCAGTTCAACTGAATGAATATTCTTTTCTAAAGTTTACTAGAGAGAGTTTCAAATCACTTTTTCATTTAAACTAACAGTTGTGACTATAGTTTTCTGTGATTGTCTAAAACAAAAAAAAAGAGGGATGAAGTATAGACAAAGAAAATAAAAAGGAGATTCACTTTTAAAAAAATACTTCCTTTTCGTTATGAAATCGCAAGAGAAACCACGGGAAATAACTTGGGAAATGTTATATTTACAAGTCTCCCGAAAAGCGAAAACTAAAAACAAAATCTTGTCTTCTAAACATTTGCTAAAAAGAAACTAAAGAAATCTGGATCAAACAAAAGCTAATTCTATTTATGATACATTGGCTTCTTGTCGTTATTGTCAGTCCTTGAAGAGTCAATTATATATATATATATATATATATATATATATATATATATATATATATATATATGTGTGTGTGTGTGTGTGTGTGTGTGTGTGTGTGTGTTTACCTCACTTAGGATATAAACGTTTTCCTCCCCAAGAACGATGTAAAATATAAGAAGAAAATAGGATTGCCTTGTTTTTTGGTAAAGTTTAGGGTCAGGAAATGGAGATTGTAGTAGTCGTTTTTGTCAACATTTCTATTCATTTCTAATCTTTCTTCCTTTTTTTTTTTTTTTTCGTGAACTGGTGGTGTAATGGTTAGCAAAATTCTGGTGGTGTAATGGTTAGCAAGAAGGCGCCTCTGGTGGTGTAATGGTTAGCAAGCTCGACTAGCAAACCTACACGAGTGTGTTCGAGTCTCATTGGGTGCCACTTTCATATGGCCTTGTGCCACATCTAAGCAAAAAGCTTAGTAAATTTCCAAAAATAGAACAATTTTTTTGTGTAGGTGAGTTCAATAGTTCTTTAAAAAAAACAGAAATAAACTATTTCTTATTCTTTTAAATTACTTACTAAGGCCGATATTTTATCAGCTTGTCAAGTAAAGATCGATTATTATTAACAAATAGATCTTCATTGGTCTTGAAGCTGTTGGACCTGAAGAGTACCAAAACAATCAATATCATGATTATTACCAAGGCGTATTAACAGTGTAGTTCTCTCTCTCTCTCTCTCTCTTTCTCTCTCTCTCTCTCTCTCTCTCTCTCTCTCTCTCTCTCTCTCTCTCTCTCTCTCTCTCTCTTCTCCATCCGATACTGTGTGCCTGACAACGCAAAGCTTAGTAAGTGCTATGAATTCATTTCAAGGAATCGAAGATACTAGAAAAGTATCAGTCCTCGCTAGATCATAAAAGTAGAAACCTGCCATTACTTAGATGAGTGACCATAGAAGAAAAACCCGAGCTCCCTGTTCCAGACAAAGCAAAACAAGGCAAATGATGTACATAACCTAAACAATAACAGAAATAATAGTACCACCAATAACTAAAACTTTTTTTTTCTCATGTTTAATTTAACCGAGGGGCTCTGGTCATACTTTAAGTCTGAGTTCTTTGTCACTAGTTCTTGACCTGTGGGTATTTGCCTAGATCTGACCAAAAATAGGAGAAAGAAGATATCTTACTAAGCTGGATAAAAACATAGAAAAACACTACAGAAGAAAGATGCGAGTTTATGTCAATTATATCCGTAAAGCTTTGAATAATGAACAGAAATGATAACCGTTTGACCCGCGACTTGAAAACTGTAAAATATAGATAAGACTTCGCAGAAAAATATAAAAACCGGCTACAGTGGCATTTGTTATTCAAGTTAATAACTATGTCTATATATAACGGAAGAAAGAGATACCAAAAACTCCATCAGGGTAATATGAAGGAAGAAACGATGAACCACAAAATAAAACTTACAATTAAAATGGCCAATACTACAGAAATGTCTATATATATTATTTAAGTCGCTTTTTGGTGAAAGTTTAAATACAGACTTCTTTTTTGGTTTAAAAAAAAGAATAGTTTTATTGGAAAATTTTGAATAAAAACTGTTCTTCCCTCTGATATGATAATAACAGTGTCAACACAGACAATAGCCAACGAGATATGATACATCAACCACGGCACTTAACGAAGTTTGTTCCTGAAGTGACACCGGATATTTCGACAGCGACTGGAGCTACGATGAACCTGTCTGTCAGAGAAGCATACATGGTCAGTTTGGTCTCGGGCGGCCGATTCCGAGTTCAGGACTGACATGACAATATAGCCACTGGAGAATGAATCGTGGCAAGCGGGATCCCATAACAATGGCTTGCCACCCACGAATTGAAAAAACGTTATTCGGACAGGTCGGTTAACGTCCCCTCGATCGACGATGAACGAGAAACGAGTGGCATAGCGGCCTCTTTTTAAAATGTTATTCATTGCGTCTTATCGAGGGAAATAACCAACACTACGGTGACAGGCAAACGGATAATGTTGAAACTCGTCGACCATGGCCCCACACCGACATCTCTATTTTGTTAAAAATGTTATCACGTTTGTGACTGTTAATAAGATGATTTGTCATTATCTCTCTTTGGAATTTCTTATAGTTTGCTACAACTACATCCTTTTTTTACCTCAAAATATATATATATGTGTCGATGTAAAGTGTATTGAAGTATTCACTTACGCACACCTGCATTTCTTTACCTATCTATTTTGGTATACATATCTATGTGTTTATATGCATGCTTTAGCTTTTTTATGTTGTTATTGTTTTTTGTTTGTTTTTTATTTGTTTTTTGTTTTCTCATTGTTTATATATATGTATATGTGCTTTTATATTGTTTATTTGATGCCAAATATTTTTATATATTATTAGGAGTTAAGAAATTTTTCTAATGTTTTATGAAAGATTTTATTATGTATGTTTTTTTTTTTTTTAATGTGTAACTAAAATCAGATAGATAGATAAATATGAAGACTGAGAAAGAAAGAAAGAAAGAAAGAAAGAAAGAAAGAAAGAAATTTGGCAAATGCCAAGCAGAAAACTTTTAAGGGTACTTGTATAAATAGATGTAAAGACAATTAGACAGAATTTTAAACAATTAATGATTATACAAATATTGTAATATGAATATGATAAGAGAAGAATATGTAGAAATAGATTTAAGTTTGAATGTTGGTGGTAGGGGTTATTTGGTTTTCATTGTGCCCGTCTGGGTGAATGGTTGTAACTAGGTGGCACCAAGAGTATCAGTTTTCATCGGAGATTTTACTAGATAGAAGTGGATTAATTTCAGTGAGAAAGGGTAAAATACGAAGAGTGAGGGTTAAGACCCTTTCCCTCCATTTATATCTTTTTACATTCTCCATTAGTTCATCTATTTCTTCAATTGCTAAAATGTAGAAAAGCCAAAAAAAAGGTTTAGTTTGAAGAAGTTCTTTGAATAAAGAATGAAATATTGCTAAACCCGTTGTAAGTG
>OY757910.1:13363487-13410987 GCA_963585895.1 Sepioteuthis lessoniana
ATTAATATCACTTTGTTAATGTTTTTCTTCCTTTAAGATGTAGACTGAATAAAATTAAGATATAAATATAAATTTCATCAAAATAAATACAAATACTTAATTAACAGGAATGCTACATTTCCAAACCATGAGGCGTCCATGCTGTAATGTTTATTGTTGTAAAATATAGACATGGTGACTCATGTTCAAATCCTGGACGAGAAAGTTTTCATTTCACTTGGCGGTAATACCATTGAGAAAGAAATGCATCAAAGTATTTTCCTTCCAGTTATGGGTAAATAGTAGGGCAGACTAGACTCTTTAACTTCAGATAAGGAAAACTCTAAATTCAAACCCGTTAAAGTCTGCTCGAAAGATTGACTTTGAGTCATATCCTATGCGTGCGGAGGGGTTAGTATATATATATATATATATATATATATATATATATCGTTGAGAAACAAGAAAATCAGCAAGTATACGTATTGGTTTTCTTGTTTCTCATCGATATTTTGCTCGGCAAAAGCTTATTTATATATTTTAATTCGCCAAAGGTCCGGGAGACCAGGGTTCAATCCCAGGTCAAGTCATACCAAAGATTCAAAAAATGATACTTGATACCTCCTTACTTAACACTCAGAATTAAAAAGTACGTATCAAGGGTAAAGAGGAGCAATCCAGGGAAAGGAGTAGCGCCCTCCCCAACACTTCGGTGTAGTAGCTACTGAAAAGGGAGCCTTCGGGTTGCCCTCGACTACAGTCGCCAACTTTACTTATATCTACAGAATCTACTGATATAACATTACAATATATATATACATTCCTATATGTATAGCAGTTCTATCATTGATATTGAGCACTTTTTAATAATACTGCAAAATTTGGTCCACCATTAACTCACCAAGTGAGCTAGTGATAAACATAAACTATTACAACACATATATATATATATAAATATATATATACAGAAATTTAAAAATGTATGTGTTGGAATACAGTAAATTAACATGTATATGCACCAATACATGCAAAGGTTCCCAAATAAGGGGTGTATGAACAGTATTCAAATCCTATATCAATATATTTTATATCATCCTTGAGCGTTAAAATAGACTTGTACCCTTTCAATTCATACAATACGTTACACTAATACGTGTCTCTTTTTATCACAAGATGATCAGAGACAGAAATATGAGCAGCCTCGAAGCGTACCCATACAATATTGGGGTCAGCACCATCCCTCAAGATGATGCAATTTCATTTTACTTCTGTATACATACATATATATATATATATATATATATATATATATATATATATAAAGTCTGAGACATTTTTACTGTTGAAGAAAATAATTGTGTAGAATGACCAACCGGATGTAATTTTATACTAACATATTGCTTACGCATAGGCTCATATCCACACACGTACATATGCATCCTTAGACACATGAATGTAAATGCAAGTTCATGTGTGTGTGTGTGTGTGTGTGTTGAATATGTTTTTAGAATTATTCTGGGATACTAATATAATTAAATAAAGCCGTTTATATTATTATCTGAAATAACAATAAAAAGTGGTTATTTATGGCATATAATAGCCAAAGGATTACCTATATTTGTCGTCGACGCTTTTTAACAATTTAGACATTATTAGAGATAAAAGTAGATATAAACATTTTCTCTCAATCTTAGAAAAGGAAAATGGCTCGTTCTTCTCACGCCGATTATGAAAAACTGAAGAATTATATCAATAATAATAATAATAATAATAATAATAATAATAAAACCTAGTCTTTGTAGTTGGGGCCCTTGAAACAGTCCCTAAGAACCTGGGAAAGAAACGCGATGAAGAGGACATTAGAGGACGAATGGAAACCACCCATATCAGAGTACTACGACAATCGACTAGGATACTTAGAAGAGTCCTGGAAACCTAACGAGACTTGCGGTCACTTAGTTTCCAGTGAAAAGCCATCAGCTAGAGCTGGCGAGAAAAACTTACAAGGAGTATAATAATAATAATAATAATAATAATAATAATAATAATAATTAGAAAATGAGGACACACATAAACCCCTATGGGACTTTAACACACAAACGGATCACCTAATCCCGGCCAGAAGACCAGACCTTATAATAATCAACAAAAAAAAAGAAAATTTGTAAAATTGTCGACTTTGCTGCCCCGGCGGACCACAGAATAAACCTGAAGGAATGTGAAAAGAAGGATAAGTGCCTCGACCTTGCTAGAGAATTAAAAAAGCTGTGGAACATGAAAGTGGCGATTGTGCAGATTGTCATTGGTGCTTTTGGCACAATAACTAAAGGATTATTAAAAGGCCTGGAGGCCTCGGAAGTTGGCAGATGGGTAGAGACTGTCCAAACGACAGCATTGCTAAGAACGGCCAGAATCATGAGACGAGTCCTGGAGACTTGAGGAGACTTGCTATCACTCAAACTCCAGTGAAAAACCATCAGCTAACACTGATGTGAAAAACTCTAAAGGAGTAAATAATAATAATAATAATAATAATAGTAATTCTTTTTCGTTTACAAAATCTTATTATTAGATACAATTTTCATTTATTTCCATGTTTTGCAATGTTCTACGGACCACTTTTTTACGCAATAACTTTATTTTATATTATTTCATCATATCATGAGTGCACGTCGTTTTTGTTTTGCCTTTTGTTTTTTGTTCGTTTGTTTGTTTGTTAACTCATTTACTTTTTTCCGTTTTATACAAAGTTTACAAGTCATTTTTATTTTTGTTTATTTCTCTGTTTTTCTTTATTCCGTTTTGTTATATATGTGGTTTTCTTTATGCAGCGAGAATAACACCGAACAGAAGACCAGATTCTAGGGCTAGTTAGGTAATGTGATAACGTTAACTCGATGTTGTGCATGCAGAGGATCGACACATACACAATACTTGTTAGATATACACAATTCCCCCAGCCACTTTCCACTTTTAACAATTCACGCAATATTAATATCATTAAAGAGAATTATTATAAATATATATCAGATTAAATAGATAGATTTCTAATGATAATTACATAAAAACGCGCGCACACACACACACACACACACACATATATATATATATACATACACTCACATATATATATATATATATATATATATATATATATATATATATATACCGTTATATTATCCAACTCCGAGTCAGCCGATAGTGGGAACGATTCTATTTTCGGATTTTCTATCTACAATATCCATGTAATTTAAAATCCAAAAAAGAGCTCAAGGTAAAATGATGATAAATTAAATTACCGAGCAAATAATTCCATATAAAAGAAAAACATTTAAAAATTACTCATATTTTTTATAATAATATTTATTTTGGTATACCCTATATTTTTAAAATATTAGATCTTCTTTGTCCAAAGATGCAGACCTAACATTTTAAAAATATAGGGTCTGCTGAAATAAATATTATTACAAAAATATGAATAATTTTTAAAGGTTTTTCTTTTATATATATATATATATATATATATATATATATATATATATATATATATATCAATGAGGTTGATTGTTGGATAACGTTATTCAAATTATTAATCGAGCATTGTTGTAGTTAACAGATTTCTAGACTCCAATCACTTGTCGGAGTCTGTCTTCGCACGGAGACACGACGGTTTATTTTTTATTATTTTTATGTTTCTATGCTCCATTCTTGAATTCTAAGCCGTCTTTCACCAAAACTGGTCACCCATTAAGGCTAGAGAGACCACTCTACTCTAAATTACCCGACTATTTTACTGGTAATTAGGAGGAGAAAAGATGGATGCATTCTTTTCCCAAAAGTGTAAAGTGTACGCCATCAGTCTCGGCTTGCCCATTTCATTATTTGGGCCGATAACCGTGACGCCTCTCACATCTCCGTTGTGCTCCTATATAAGAATTAAAACAAACAAAACACTTAGATTTACATAATATATGTGCATCCATACGAAAATTATATGTATATATATATATAATCATGATTAAAATTTATCGCTAAAAGCGTTTTTAATTAGTAAAACCTTTACAGTGCTCTGTGCTCAATACTGAAGACCACTATCACAATATTTTCAACGATAACATAGAATATCAATAAAAATAGCATAAAAACACACGAGTTGGAGTTTCACGGATCAAATTCTTTGGTAAGCAAGTATTGACACATCTTGATACTGTCAATACTGGCTCTCACACACACACATACACCTACATACATACATACATACATATATATATATATGTGTGTGTGTGTGTGTGTGTGTGTGTGTGTGTGTGTGTGTGTGTGTGTGTGAAGAAGATAGAAAAAGAAAGTAATCTAGAATTGATGAATTTATTATAATGGAAAGTCAACGTTTCGATTTTAATGAACCTTCATCAGGACTTTAAGATGGTGAAACAAGTGTTGCGAGAACAACAATTAATGTTTTAATGAAATAAAATAAGAGGAGAAAAGAAAAATATATTTACAAAGAAAGATCATGTAACAGTTCAATCATTTAAGCAGCTTTCTTTTTTGAAGAACTTTGGACATTGTAAAAATATTTGACTTTCTATTAAAATAAAATCATCACATTGATTAATTTGGTTTTTCTATTTTCTTCACACTGTCAGATTCATTTCCATTATTTACTTCCATATATATATATATATATATATATATATATCACACTGAGTTCGTGTGTTTTGTTTCTCTTGTGATATCCATCTCAGTATAAATAAATTATCAGAAGTGGATCATAGTGCTCCCACCCTCTCTCACTGTCATATATCCCTGTCAACCGCAACTAATACCCACGCTTAGTAACTGCGTAACACGCGTCCCCATAGATCAAAATATCCTGAATCCGGAAGTAGGATTAACGCTTTCAGTAAAATTCGCACCCCACCTGAATAAATCAATCTCTCTACACAACCTACCCAAACACCCTGCTTGAAGCAACTACCCTCATTATGACTCCATTTTTTTTCTTCCACACACTAATTATGCCTTCTCAAAAACTGTAAATGTTTTCTTTTCAAATTTAAAAAAGAAATATTCATCGAACACAAAAAAAATGAAACGCTCACAACCATTTTACAACGACCAATATAATGGAAAAAAACAGGGTCGAAATGAAGTTCGTGCTGTGTGTTTAAGACTGAAGGCGTGAGTTCAAAGGTGAAAGTATATAAGTATATAACATTTTGGTTTTTACCAGGACGGCAAAGACGTTTCTGTATATCAACGGTTCCAGGCATTTGAAAACAATGGTTACAAACAAATGATGTTCCTAAAAAAGCATTTTTACAATGTCCAAGGCCCGGTTTTTCTACTTGAATAATCTTATACTTTTGTTAAAAAACAAAACAAAAAATGACTTGGCAGCGTTCTTAATTTACCCTTTTATACATAAACTGACACAAGGACTGAAACAAGGAGAAGGGCTTTCTCTTGATCAAGTTGAATCCCATATGTTTTTTCTCTGTCTTTTTACTCTTGTGTTTATATATATATATATATATATATATATATATAATAAGACATGAAAACAATTTGCTGAAGTGTTTCTTTATTTCAAATTGTTTTTCACACCTTACTTTTCTTCCATTCCGTCGGATATTTTTCCCTATATATATATATATATATATGTAAGTGTGTGTGTGTGTGTGTGTGTGTGTGTGTGTGTGTGCGCGAACTAAATACAATTTAAATCTCACTGTCTTATGTTAAATAGTTTAATGTTTCTATTTTAAAGAAAACGTGAAAGTTATGGAATAAAACTTAGAAGGGGGCCATTTAAATTGTTTTTAATTTTTATACTACTCTGCTGCCCAGCATTTGAGCACTTTTTTTATCCAACGTTTTTTAAATGATTGTTTCTTCTCATCTATTGCTTATAATATGCACAATTAAAACTTCTGCACTCTCCGTAAATTAAAATCTAAAATGTGAGTAAAACCAGTAAAATAATAAGTGGCCAATACACGAAACAAGACTATAGATCAAATAATACAATAATAAAATATTTTTAGATATAAAATAAATTCATGACTGGAAGTTTCATTTCACGAAACCAATCATCAAGTTATATATTTTTAGCCAAATACATGCACACATACGCGCATGCGTATGGATGTGTGTGTGTTTGTGAATTCAACTGAATTGGGTTAAAATTCGAATGAATTATAATAATTAGATTCAAGTGTTGGGCAGAAGTAGGAGAGCAATCAATAACCGTACAGATACTATTGCTTAGATTATTATATCTGTTCGCACTCCCTATATACTATAGTTTTATTTAGGTTTTAATGCTGTATGCATTTGTTAATGACCTTCAAAGTGATCATTTCTGTTCTTTGCTAAGGGAAGCGACTCCTTAACAGAGCGAAATGATATCAGACGAAGTCCTTGTTGTTCCATCCATGATGTTTTACGATGGGCAATCGGCCTTTCTGATTCTACCGTAAATACATCAGATGAAGGCCGAAGATGGATCGTTGAAACGTTGCGAACAGAAAGCAACGTAGACAAGGAAACTTCAATCCAAATTAATTTTTTTTTAATTATTAATATATTCTATCATCACACGAAGAGAATTTCGAGTAGAATTTCAACTTCCTTCGTTATTTTTGTGTCCCTGTTTTTATCAGGTATAATTTAGGTTTATTATTTTATTTTCTTTATTTCAGCGAAAGCTTCAGTCACAAATTAAACTGTTTATCATGTGAATTATTCCTCTGTTAGTAACTATTTAATCAACTGTATAATTGATACTAGTTGCTGTAAACAAGATTCTTTTTCGCTATGCTATATACTTTAGAAATGAATTCTTTATTTGTTTCCTAATATCGCTATTTGTTGGGGTTTTTTTGTTTTTTGTTTTTTGTTGTTTTTTTGTTTTTTGTTGTTTTTTTTTTTTGTTGTTTTTTTGTATTTCTTTATTCATCAAACGATTTCAACTTCTACCTTTGAAGACATTTGTTCTGCGAAGATTTTTTTCTCCAAACCTTTACAAGAAAAAGCACTTAAGACAAATGTTGATTTGTTGAAGGTCAAAAGAAAGGCTCCAAAATAATGAATAGCGTTAAAATACTAATTATGCTTCTTTTTTTTTTAATTACTTTCAATTGAAGGAGCAGATGGCATGACAGATAACGGCACGGCTAATGGAATCGACAAGCCGACTTTAATCTCTTACTGGGACATTTTGCGTTCTCTTTTCACTAATATTTTTTGAAAAGTTATTAACCCACATCTTCTTCAAGCTATGAGTAAATGATTATTTTATAACTTTTGTTTAGTTGTAGCACAAAGACAGTATATACCTGGGGGTGGAGAGAAATGATAGATTCGTGTCTTTGCAAAAGAGATTAGCAAGAAGTGAAATACAAGCGGACTCGTTCAAAACTTGAACTTGCTTCGCCGGGTCCGTTTTATACGATGATAATCGCTTCGCTAACTGTGTCTCATAACTTCTATTTCATGCAATAATGTTCGATCTTTTAGATGAAGCATTGTAAATTATCACTAATAATGTTTATCACTATAATTAATTCATCTTTATTTCTGTTCCCTTTCATTACTCAAGTAATAGGTTAGTTGGCGACCGAAGTCGAGGGTGACCCGAAGGCTCCCTTTTCAATAGCTACAACACCGAGGTGTGGGGGAGGGCGCTACTCCTTTCCCTGGATTGCTCCACTTTATCTTTGATACGGACCTTATATTGCTGAGTGTTAAGCAAGGCGGTATCAAGTACCATTTTTAAAGTCTTTGGTATGACTCGACTTGGGATTGAACCCTGGTCTACCGGACCATTGGCGATAATCAGTATAATATTATTTGATTTTCTTATATGAAGCATTGTCAAATTTTCCATTTTACTAGTATTTCTTTCATTTTATTTCTTTTGCTTTTTATTGCAACACTCAAGAACTTTTACATCTAATACAAGTATTATAAAACAGAAATATTATATCAGATTTTTAGCAACGCGGATCGAGATTAAGAGGCTTATTCTCTATTCCGGTCGGAGCTGATTATCAACGGTCGTTCAATCACGACTTGTGCGTTGTTATAAAAAACAGCAGAAAGTAAGATGAAAAACACCAATAAAAACTTTATAATTCATCAAATGTCCGTCTATTCGTACAACTAAGACTCCGCCATTTTTTGACCTGATTTAAAACCAAATTTTCTGAAATTGTTAGAATTATGTCTAGAAATTTTAAAACTTATATTAGGAAGATCTCGATTCAGAATTAGTTATGCTAATTTGTGCGAGAAATGTTTGAAAATGTCCCTGTTCGTTTCACAGTGGTTTTATGTACGATCCGTCTCTCACCGTCCATTTTTTGCTTTGCCTCGTTATAAAAAGATGTTCCTCTCACGGCGAATACCCACCCTTTTGGTAACCCTTACGAGAGGCAGATGGCTTTTCACTTTTCCGACATATGTCAATACTTTCTATATCGCTACCAGTTTCCGAGGGTACATGAGATCTCCGAGCGACCCGAAGTCGCTTTCAGTTTTCCATGTTCGCTATTAACCAGACATTAAATAAATGATAAAAAGAAATAGAGCTTTCTATAAAAACGAATAATTATCCTAAACTTTAATAAAAGCGATATAACGTCTTTTATTTTTAATAATGACCATTTTATAACCCGTGTGTAATATGGGTGATTCTGCTAGCTGTTAATAATTGACAATGCTTCACCAAAGAAATTCAAATTTAATACTATTTATAAAAAAAGTAGTTGTCTACTGTAGTCGAGGGCGACCAGAAGGCTCCCTTTTCAATAGCTACAACACCGAGGTGTAGGGGAGAGCGCTACTCCTTTCCCTGGATTGCTCCACTTTACCCTTGATACGTACCTTATATTGCTGAGTGTTAAGCAAGGTGGTATCAAGTACCACTGTTAAAGTCTTTGGTATGACACGACCTGGGATTGAATCCAGGTCTCCTGGACCATTGGTGAACACTCTACCCTCTTGGTCAATGAACGGGTCTTTATTTATTAAAAGGCAATTGAAATAAAGATGAAAGAAATTATAGTCAGAATTAATAATATTAACCTGTAAGAGATAGTTTCGAAAAGTTCTCGGCCCAACCAAGAAGAAAGTGAACTCTTAGGGAATTTTATTGTTTTTTTTAATTGAAGGACAATGTGTTAAGTGTGCTGAATATGTGGAATAGAATATACTAATAAAAGATCCTTCTTTTCTTGCTCGTACCAAGGACCTTTCAGCACTTTTTGTATTTAATTCATAGTTTCTCTTTTTATTGCCTCATCATTCAGAGGTCGTTCGCAGACTAGCAAAAAAAAAAAAATTAGGAAATACTTAGAGGAACTTTGATGACAAAAATGTCTTCTGTGAACTGGAAGCATAATTTAAAGATCCGAATAAATAAATTCATCTCAAAGTTATCTTTATAAAATGACGTCGGAATAATTGGTCTACTTGTTTCTTTTTGATAGGAAACCAAGAAAATATTCTCCATACAGTAAGTAATGATTTAAGCGCGGGATTCAATTATGTTCTCAGTGAATAGGAAACGGTACACTTCTCAAACTAATTTTTCTTTCTTTTGTTCTTTTTTAGTTTTTATTTTTATTTTTTGGTATTTTCTTTTTTTCTGGTTATTTTAATGGTTATTTTTCTGGTTATTTTAATGGTTATTTTAATAGTTATAATGATTATTATTTCTCACGGGATACTTTTTAAAACAGAGAATTACTTCCAATTGAATTTTTATACACTGACGAAAACTAAAATTGCAACACACTAATATAAAAATTAAACAAATTGGTAATATTACTAGATTACATTAAATGATTACATTATGTTAATCAATACATGTAAAGGTCACAAAATAAAGGGTGTATAACGGTTTGGCTTGGTTTGGTTTGGTTTGGTTTTATGGCACATCAACAATTGTAGGTTATTAATGCTAAATCCATTTTTATACATATAAACAGTTCTGTTTCAAACAATTCAGTTTAGCATAAGTTCACAGTTTCAATGTAAAAAAACAGTTCCAGTTCCAACAATTCAGTTTAGTATAAGTGTAGTTTTTTTGTTTATACACAGTTTAATATCAGAACTGTACTATTTCAAATAATTCAGTTTAGCATAAGTACACACTTTCAATGTCAAAAACAGTTCTATTTCAAACAATTCAGTTTAGCATAAGTACAGTTTACTTCTATTTGACTCATAGATAGGACCCTATCAAGTGCTACCACTCCGGGCTAGAGTGGACCGGGGAGCGATGGCAATGAAGGGGTACTTCGCATTCTCCAAAGCTCCAGCATTACTGGAACCTCACCATCAGGTTGTTTAGTGTCGTATCCAGGACACTCATGGGGGGGGGTTCTTACCTCTTTGCAGAAAAGTATTCGGTGTATTCTACAGCCCCAACTGACTGAGTCTTTGTTGGGAGAATTTTACCCTTCTGCAGAGATGCGTAGTCCAGGGCGACCAGAAGGCTCCCTTTTCAATAGCTACTACACCGAGGTGTAGAGGAGGGCGCTACTCCATTCCCTGGATTGCTCCACTCTACCCTTGATTCTAACCTTATAATGCTGAGTTTTAAGCAAGGGAGTATCAAGTACCATTTTTAAAATCTTTGGTATGACGCGACCTGGAATTGAACCCAGGTCTCCCGGATCATTGGCGAACACTAGTCAGTGTATTCTACAGTTTAGCACCGCTTTATGTGTCATTTAATGGTGAAATTTGATTCATTTGTTAATAATTGATTGTAATCATCACAAGAATTTTAAACTTCCAATACTTCCAATTTATACGCAGTTATATGGTTTCAAGTGAGTATTTCTATTGAATAATAATCATTTATAAGCTCAATGGTTTTAAGCTTTATTATCTAATACTAATAATTTTCAGAACAGTTCTATTTGACCAAAAGATGGAACCCAATAAGGTCCGAGGACTCCAAATCAGAGTGTACCTGAGAGTAATCATATTTACCCAACCCCTCCGCTCGGGCAGGATATCCTACTAATTACCCATTGCTGGAGGGAGAATAATTGTATTCATACCTTTCCCAAGGGTATTAGTGCTATGTGAAATGCAATCAGTCCAGGATTTGAACTCGTGTCGCCGTGTCCAATTCCAGCGACGATAACCAATACACCACTGGCACCTCCAGTGTACCTGAGAGTAATGGCAATGTATAATTACTCTACTTTGTCCAGAGTTCCAGAAGTGGAGCCTCACCACTGGATGCATTTTAGTGTCATATCCAGAACACGCCTTTGGAGGCTTTTTCCTCAACAGAAAATACAGGACAGGGTATAAAAGGTTATCAAATTCCATATTTATATACTGTGTATTAAGCACGTACACTACCCCTTGACATGGTTTTTTTAACATTTTACAAAATTTTATCATCTACTTTGATTTATTTCCTGTTTTGATTAAAAGATGCCAAAATTTTACGAACTTTAAACCTGTTTTAAAGTTATTGTAAACACTGTTGAACATTTTCATCTAAAAATACTTTAATTATGCAGAGATCGATGGATCTATCGACACAAAAATAAACATCTGGATTTAAAATCAATCCGAGAATTAACTCGAAAGATGAAAAATTTCATTCAAATAAAATTAGTTCATTTAATGCTTAATTTATTGAATTGTAAACAAAAATATATGACTTACTTTTGGTTTTGAATGCAGTTGAGCAATAACAATGGAGCAATAACATCCACAATAAACTCTTCCAAATTCAGCCCACCTTAGGAAAGTGGAGACCAGCATCGAGAAAATAGAGAAGAGAACAAGTTGTTATATCCCGATTGCGAATTGGTCACACAAGGCTTACTCACTCTTTCATTTTGAAACAGGAACCACAACCACAGTGTTTAACCTGCCAGACGTCTTGCACGTTTAAACACATTCTTATAGAATCCAGAACTTTCGCTGTTATCAGAAAGCGATTTTTCAAAGTAAATAACTTAACCAATCTGTTCGAGAACGTCAAAATAGATGACATTCTATCCTTCTTGAGAGAGACAGAGTTGTACCAAAAAATATGACAACTTAAAACTAGTTAATCTTGTGCAAACAAATGAAATCCTGATAATAGAAAATTCTGCCTACCTTAATATTCGTTTTGAAATCTTTGATTGAATATGTATGTATATAGAGACAGAATTTGGCTTTGAATGACCTACAAAGGTTGATATGCCATAAAACCCAAACAACCAACCATTGAATGCAGTTAGAAAAATACATTTTCTTAAGGAGGTTTATTTTTCTGTCAATAAGGATCAAAGTTCAGTTCCATACTACATTACATTTCGACTTCCATTAGGTTCTCATAAACGAGTGCACCTTGACAGGCCGTGTATGTAAAGTATGGAAGAACAAAAGTAGCATAATTTCAGAAATTTGTTTTCTTTCTATGTTAAAAGACTAGAATAACTAGTTTTTTGTTGTTATTGTTGTTTTTGTTTTGTTTTGTTTTGTTTTTTGTTGTTCTTTTTTTCTTTTCTTTTTTTTTTTCTCCAAGATATTTTCCCTATTACCAAGGAACATGCTCAAAAGATTAATTGGAATGAATTTATTATGTCATCCAGGTCTGATTTCCATCTCGATCATATGGAAATCAGACCTGACCGATAAAATGAAACGCAGTTTCTTCCAAGCAGCGGTCTTATCGATACGGCTATATGGATACACTACTTGGACGCTAACTAAACGGCTGAAGAAGAAGCTAGACGGAAATTACACAAGAATGTTGAAAGCAATCTTGAAAAATTCCTGGCGGCAACACCCCACAAGACACCAACTATACGGCCACTTGCCTCCCATCATGAAAACTATACAAGTTAGACGAATCAGACACGCAGGACACAGCTGGAGAAGCAAGGACGAACTCATCAGTGATATACTCCTATGGACCCCCGCATATGGCCAAGCAAAAGCAGGACGACCAGCTCGAACATACATACAGCAGCTATGTGAGGCTAAGGGATGTAGCCCTGAAGACCTGCCAAAAGCGATGAATGATAGGGAGAAGTGGCGAGAGAGGGTCAGGGATATCCATGCTAGCGGCACGACATGATGATGATGATGGTGATGTCATCCACGCATAAAACAAAGTCAGAAATAAAATAAAAATCAATTATAACAAAAACGTTTTAAAGTTTGAATGGGGTGCTGCCTCCAGGGTTGTTCAATATTGCTGGCAGCATTCTTGTGTAGTTGCTATCAACAGCAGTATCAATACAACTGCTGCTTGGAAAAAAAACTGCGTTTTATTTTATCGGTCATGTCTGACTTCCATATGACCAGTTTATAGCTGTCCATGCCGTAGCTAATCTGTCTCGGTTGATGAGACACTAACAACTAGGCATAAATCAAGTACAGAGCACCTGGGGCTGCAGAATACACCGATTGCATCTCTAGAGAGGGCTAAAACTGTCTCAACGAGAGTCCAGAATATAACACTAAACAATCTAATGGTAAGGCTCCAGTAATGCTGGAACTTTGGTGAAAAGACTGAAATAAGTGAAACTTTATAATAACAGTTTAATGCAAAAAAAATCGTTCAAGCAAATGAAACGGAAAAACAATAAATGACTTTTGATTGTGCAACACGAGAAGTGATATCTACGAATGAATGTGTAAAAATGAAACTAAACAAGGACGAGGATTATCCAAAATCATTTCTAAAACTATCTTCCATAGATCATAAATTTCAAAAATATTTTTCATATGTAGCTTTTTCATTAACAGTTCGTATATTTGCCTAATTTCTTATCCTCGTGCTTATAATATGAAGCATTAGTATAAGCATTACTATGTTACAAAGTGGCCGAAGATTTTGAACAAGTTGTCAGAATATCTACTACCTACTAACATACGTATACTACACCGAGATCAAAATTAACATAATTATTCAGTGTGTTGCAAATTTATTTTTCGGTCAGTATATATATATATATATATATATATATATATATATATATATATATATATATATATATATATATATATGTTCTATATATTTTATCAGACATTTTTGTCTACACGGTTTATAGTGTTCAGGCGGTACATTGGGGTTGAAATAACGTTGTTTTTTTTTTTTGTTTTTTTGATTTTGTTTTTAGTTTTATTTTTTACTTGTTTCTCTCTTTTTGTTTTCTTTTCTTTCTTCCTTTTTTTTTTTTTTTAACTGTATGCGTATACATTGTGGAAATTGGTAAGACGAAGAAAATAATTATATGACTCCATACTGAATTATGGTGATCATCTGAATTGGTAGATTGAAAGACTCAGTTAAAAATCATAAATAAAAGCTAAAGTAAATTATGATCGTTGAATATGATAAAGTTTTAGCAGTTTCGCTGCTTCATTTCCTAGTTTTTTGGTAACTTCTTTTGCGGCGTTTCCGAGAAAAAAAAATACAAAAAAAAACGGTCATTTCAAAAAATTTGATAACCCCTTCGAGTTTATATAAATTAGGAATCTAGCAGACTCTTCGAATTTGATGTCAATAAAACAAAAAAAAAACCCTCAGCAAAATTCCCAAAATGGATGAAAAATACAAAACAACAAACGGAACATACAAAATTCGACTGTAGTTGCATATGGCACGGCACGAGGAATTTGACTACGATTGAACACAGCAGTGAAAAACTAAATAGTTACAAATTGATTGTTTGAGAGAGTTTAGTTAAGTTGGATTTATTTATCTATTTAACGGTATATCAACTCTTTGTGGTTATTTAATGTCGAAACTCGATAATAATTATTTATGCACAATTTTTAGTTTCAAGTAACTCTTCCTATTTAATAATAATAATAATAATAATAATAATAATAATAATAATAATAAATCTGAAGGAAAGGGAAAAGAAAGATAAGTACCTCGACCTTGCTAGAGAATTGAAAAAGCTGTGGAACATGAAAGTAACGATTGCACAGATTGTGATTGGTGCCTTAGGCACAATAACTAAAGGATTATTAAAAGGCCTGGAAGACTTGGAAGTTGGCGAACGGGTAGAGATTATCCAAACGACAGCATTGCTAAGAACGGCCAGAATCCTGAGATGAGTCCTGAAGACTAGAGGAGACTTGCTGTCACTCAAACTCTCGTGAGAAACCATCAGCTAACACTGATGTGAAAAACTCTAAAGGAGTAAATAATAATAATAATAATAATAATAATATGGTCCCGTAAAGCTGGATAATAAAGTGCCCGTGGTGTAATGGGTATCCCCGTAGGGAATGGACACGGCGACACGAGTTCAAATCCTAGACGAGACTGATTGCATTTCACATAGCGCTAATACGCTTGGGAAAGGTATGAATCCAATTATTCTCCCTCCAGCTATGGGTAAATAGTAGGACAGACTAGGTTCTTCAGCCTTGGTGGGGCAACTAGTCTAGGAGAAGGAAAACTCTGACTTCAAACCTGTTAAACTCCGCTTAAAAAATTGACCTTGTGTCATATCCTGCCCGAGAGGAGGGGTCGGGTAAATATGATAAACTGCCTTAAAATGTACAAAATATCAGATGAAGTCATAAACTTTATCGAGAAAACCATGAAAACCAGGAATGTGAAATTGATAGGCGAATGGGGAAGCGTAGCAGAAGCGAAGGTCGAAAGAGGTATATTTCAAAGAAGATGCACTATCATCAATATTATTCATAATTGCGATGAGGTCATTTAACCACATAATCAGAAAATGTGGCGATAGAGATGAAACTATCATTCACATAATAAGTGAATGCAGTAAATTAACAAAGAAAGAGTATAAGACTAAACATGACTAGGTGGACAAGGTGATCCACTGGGAATTGTCCAAGAAATTTAAATTTGATCATTCGAACAAATGGTATATGCACAAACCAAAATCTGTCCAGAAGGACGAGACACACAAACTCCTATGGAATTTTTACATACAAACGGATCACCTAATCTCGGCCAGACAATCAGACCTTATAATAATCAACAAAAGAGTACTTGAAGAATTGTGGACTTTACTGTCCCGGCTGACCACAGAATAAAATTGAAAGAAAGAGATAAGAAAGATAAATACATTGACCTTGCTAGGGAATTAAAAAAGTTGTTAAACATGAAAAGTGAAGTTCATTCGAATCGTAGTTAGTGCGCTGGGTGCATTCCCCAAAGAATTGATAAAGAGACTGGAGGACTTGGAGGACGAGAGGAGACCCTCCAAACTACAGCATTGTTGAGATCGGCCAGAATACTAAGAAGAGTCCTGGAGACTCCAGTGGAAAACCATCAGCTAACGCTGGTTTGAAAATATCTCAAATGAGTAAAATAATGATAATAATTGCTGCGTTCAGAACAATCCCTAAAGGCTTGGTTTAGGGACCGGAAAATTTAAAAATCAGAGGACAGCCAGAATACTGAGGAAAGTCCTGAAGATTTGAGGAGCCTTGATGTCACCCACAGTGGAAAATCATAAGTTAGCGCAGGTATGAAAAACTCGCATAAATAATAATAATAATAATAATAGCAAACTGGAAAACCCCTGGTCTTGATGGCACACACGGATTTTGGTTTTAAAAATTCACCTCTATACACAACAGACTTGCTACTGAAATGAATAAATGCATACAGAAAACTGAAATTCCCGAATGGATGACCAAAAGGAAGACCACTCTAATCCAAAAAGACCCCCTCAAAGGAACTGCCCCAACCAACTATAGACCCATAACGTGCCTACCGATGACGTGGAAAATATAAACGGCACAAATTAGAGAAAAGATATACTACTCATTGATAAACCACGGAAACTTCCACGACGAACAGAAAGGATGCTACAAGAGAACCAGAGGCCTAGAGGCACCACTATATATAGATTAACACATACTCAACCAAAGTAAAACGAAACGGAAAAATCTAGCGCTGGCCTAAATCGACTACAAAAAAAGCTTACGATATGGTCCCTCAAAGCTGGATACTAAACTCAGAATGTATAAAATACAGTTTATCGAGAAGACCATGCAAACCTGGAGAGCGGAATTGACAGCAGGAGGACAAAGCTTAGCAGAGGTAAAGATCCAAAGAGGCATATTCCAGGGAGATGCACTATCACTATTACTATTTGCGATAACCATGATGCCACTCAACCACATTCTTAGGAAATTCACAGTCGGATACAAACTCAGTAAATCGCAGGAAAATATCAACCATTTGATGTAACTGGACGACATCAAACCTTTTGCCGAAAACGAAAAAGAATTGGAAACCCTAATTGAAACTGCGAGAATATACAGTCAAGATATAGGAATGGAATTTGGCATAGAAAAATGCGCCATGCCAGTAATGAAAAGTGGCAAAAGACACATAACGGAAGGAGTCGAACAACCAAATCAAGTATTTAGAGCGCTGAGAGAAGAGGAAACCTACTAATACTTGGTGATATTGGAAGCTGACACCATCAAACAACAGGAAATGAAAGATAAAAATAAAAAAGAGTATCTCAGAAGGGCCAGAAAATTACTCGAGACAAAACTCTATAGCAGGAACCTAGTCAAGGGTATAAATTCCTGGGCTGTCCCCCGCGTAAGATACTAGAACCATTCTTGAAGTGGACCCGAGAACTTAAACAAATGGACCAGAGAACAAGAAAACTAAAGACCATGCACAAGGCATTGCATCCTAGAGATGACGTTGACAGACTATATGTGTCAAGAAGAGAGGGAGGAAGAGGACTTGTCGGCATTGAAGACAGCGTTGACACATCAAATATTCCTATCTAATACAAATAATTTGCACAGATATATGGTTTCAAGCATTCCTATTTAACGCCAATAATTTACAAGCAATTAAATGGTTTCAAGTAATTAATAATAATAATAATAATAATAATCCTCAGCTAATTTCAAGTTACAATTCTTAATACAAAAAATTTCCATACACTTACATGGTTTCAAACATTCCTATCCAAGAATTTCCAAACAAATATCTTAGATCCAAAAAAAGGAACCTTTACATGTATAATCACTTCACTTTAGATTGGGTCGAGGATTAATACCAATGAGGTGATTCAACACATCCCTAACAGTCCCAACTGGAGCCTCACCATCAGATGCAGTTTAATGTCATATCCAGGATACCCACTTTATCTCTCTGCAGAGGGTACAATCAGTGTATTCTAAGCTTCACCATATTTGAGAGGTTAAATGAAGTCAAGTTTATGATTTTTAAACTAATAATTACGATGACATAATGTGAAAGAAATGAAATGCCCAAAGGTAGCATTTCATTCATGGTTTCCTCCCAAAAAATTCCATCGTTTAGATAAAGATAAATGTCATTGAAACAACAAAGATTTAGCGAAATTAACTTATTACAAAGAGAAAAATAATTTTTTTATTTCTTTTTCAATTTTTTTCTGTTTAGGGTTTTTCATTTTATGGCTTATCAACCTTCGTGGGTTATTCACTACCAAATCCATCCTTGTAGAAAAACAGCAGTGATACAATTTAACCCATCGCTAGAAGAATAAAGGGTTCAATACTTTTTTCCAAGGGTATTTGTCCGAAAGTGAACCAAATATCGTGACTGGAGTTCGAACTTGCTTACTTTGAGGTTAGTTCAGCACATTAACCACTACGCCACGGAGACTCCCCTTATTTCTCTCCACGTACAACAATTCCTTCTAATCTATTTTTTTAATATGCCTTAATTTTCAGTGGAATCTACATATATAAAATATTATCTGTACCTCTAGACGATACGTAAACACGTTGGGTTCCGTTGTAACAGCCATCCATGATTATCCTTATGCTTCTTTTTATGAAAGGTTAATGGATTCTTATTAGGATTTCTTTGTTATCTTCATAATATTAAGAATCTAGATGATTAAAAACTGTTGCAAAAAATTTACTAAATCTTTCTTAGTCTGGCACATAATCTTCTGGTCTCTCATTGTACCGGCATTTACTAAGTGATGACCCATCTAAACATTGAACAGATTCATCAGCTCTTAACTTCGGAGATCTAATATTTGGGAAAGGTATGAATCCAACATTTCTCCTTCGCCCGGATATGAAAAAACAATAAGGCGGATTGGGTTCCATAACTTTGGTATGGCAACCGGTTTAGAAGAAGGAAAACTCTAAATTCAAACCATTTGTAGACCGCTTAAAAAAACTTCTTTCGCATCCTGCGTGTGGTGAAGACTTTGGGTAAATACAAGCAATAAGTTATACCTTCAAACTAAACTAAATTTACTAATTAATTGACTGACCTTTCCTGACTGACTTTGGTCATATAACATTATGCTTTCCTGCAACCAGAAAGGATGTAACTTGTAGGCGAATTAATTAGCTAAAGTAATTCGTATCACTTTTAAGCTGTAACTTATAATTCCAAAGTAAATATGAGATTATATTTCATAATCTACATTTCTCCACTATTTGATAAAACGTAGCAATTGTCACACAGAATTCAGAGACTGTCAGTATAATATTTATATATTATATAACATGATATTTATATATATAGGTTTCTTGTCCTTTTGTCTTCTTAAAACAACAACAAATCCATGTGCACCCGAAGACATAAATAATGTGGTCTCAGTTCCTGGGCTACAAGAATCATTAAGTTCATATAGTTTTGTCTTTAAACGCACTTTAACAAGAGTACTTTAATACCTTTTAAGTTAAACCCATTATTGACGCTTTCGGGTCCACTTTATAAACTTATTTGGGCGTTATATATATATATATATATATAGAGAGAGAGAGAGAGAGAGATTTGAAAGCAAGAGAAAGCACAACCTTCATATAGGTCGAGAACACTGTCTGACGAAAGAAGAGATATCGATCTGAATGACACTGTTTCAAAAATGGGGACTGGAGATCTGTTTTGTTCAATATTTGAAGACTGTGACCAAACCCGCGCGCGCATGCGCATGAAACACAACTTCATATGTGTATGTAAATGTGTGTTTGGACGTTTGGCATATTATTGATCGAAATACGTTTCTTCATTATTATTTCATTCATACTTTCTCTAATTTTCTCTCTCTCTCTCTCTCTCTCTCTCTCTCTCTCTCTCTCTCTCTCTCTCTCTCTCTTTCCCGTTCTCTTTTTCTTTCCTTTCTTCTATCCAAAAATATTCCCATGGTTGCAATTTGACAAAAGCAACTGTTCATAAATTATCCAATCAAAAACTGCATGGCATTCGAATCGTTCCTGCCTAATGGCATGTCACTGTTAAAATATTCATTCACTTTCGACGTGCATGGCAAAACAATCACTTCTTATTTCTTTTTGTTTGAAAGCATGATTCTTATGATAAGATCGACAAAGATTTCCACCAATCGAATGCCTAAAAGTGTGACTGGTTTGTGTTCAAACTTTGGAATCTTTTCCTTCGCCGTGTACGAACCATTTTAAAAATATTAATTAATCAATATTCTCTCTGATGAAAGCAAACACCGTGGCTATTAATGCTGGTAAAATATTTAATGCTCATTTTGTGCTGTTATCTAATAATAATAGGTGTATGTTACAATTTACAGCACACACACACACACACACACACCTTTAAAAAAAGCTAGAGACTGAGTAATAATTGAAAACCGTCTTCTAGTGTTCTCTATTCAATGTTCATTTACTCGATGTTGAAGAAAAAATAACGGTGAACAATATACGTGTACGACAAGTTCAAACACTATCTAACTCTGCCAAACTATAAGGGAAACTTATATTTCGAATACCCGATTCTTTGAAAATTAGTGTCAGACATCGACTTGAAACATTGGTACAAACGTGTCAAGTCAATGTTTGACGCCAATTTTCAAAGAATCAGGTTTTTGTTTAATTATGATTTGATGCGTGCACGCGCAAATAGAACAAATATTTGACTATTTATTTATCATATTTACCCAACCCCTCCGCTCGGGAAGGATATGACACAAGGTCAATTTTTAAGCGGAGTTTAACAGGTTTGAAGTCAGAGTTTTCCTTCTCCTAGACTAGTTGCCTAACCAAGGCTGAAGAACCTAGTCTGCCCCACTATTTACCCTAGCTGGAGGGAGAATAATTGGATTCATACCTTTCCCAAGGGTATTAGTGCTATGTAAAATGCAATCAGTCCAGGATTTGAACTCGTGTCGCCGTGTCCAATTCCTGCGACGATAACCATTACACCACGGGCACCTTTGACTATTTATTTATATTAATAAAAATCGAGCCAGCACTTCTCACTCGTCCGAAGTTAGCGCATTAAATTGTTGAGCAACAGAGCCGATCCCCTTTCCACCACTGGTTTGTAACTATTCCCTCGTGTCTTCGAGTAGAAAGAATCTAACTGATGATCAATACCAAAGCAGTAAACTCGAACAGGCAAACACAGAATTAGTCGAGGTGGGTTAGTTTACACAAAAACAAGGAACTGCGCTATAAGTATCAACCTATGTTTTATTGAGTAAAAGACAATTCAGATTTTTCTTACCAAGAGTTTTCAGAAAATACATATTTTGAAGATTAAACGGCATTGCCAGGATTACAATATTTTAGGGGGATGTATCATCTTGAATTATTGGCGTTTCGCCAGGATCGGTTTATTAAATGTAGCAGTTTTCGATCAACTACAGTGGATTTTTCAGCGTCGCGTTGTATACAAATAAACTAGAATGTGCATCTATAAACGAATTCCGAGCAACCTTGCTATGTGTAACAAGAATCGAATTCCGAGCGACCTTGTGCTGTGTATCTATATTCGAATTCCAAGCGACCTTGCTATGTGCAACTATAAACGAATTCTCAGCGTTTTGCTATATGCAACATGAATCGAATTCCGAGCGACCTTGTGCTGTGTATCTATATTCGAATTCCAAGCGACCTTGCTATGTGCAACTATAAACGAATTCTCAGCGTTTTGCTATATGCAACATGAATCGAATTCCGAGCGACCTTGTGCTGTGTATCTATATTCGAATTCCAAGCGACCTTGCTATGTGCAACTATAAACGAATTCTCAGCGTTTTGCTATATGCAACATGAATCGAATTCCGAGCGACCTTGTGCTGTGTATCTATATTCGAATTCCAAGCGACCTTGCTATGTGCAACTATAAACGAATTCTCAGCGTTTTGCTATATGCAACATGAATCGAATTCCGAGCGACCTTGTGCTGTGTATCTATATTCGAATTCCAAGCGACCTTGCTATGTGCAACTATAAACGAATTCTCAGCGTTTTGCTATATGCAACATGAATCGAATTCCGAGCGACCTTGTGCTGTGTATCTATATTCGAATTCCAAGCGACCTTGCTATGTGCAACTATAAACGAATTCTCAGCGTTTTGCTATATGCAACATGAATCGAATTCCAAGCAACTTTACTATATGCATTACCAAATGAATTCCGAGCGACCTTATTATGTGCATTTATAAACATACTCCGAGCAACCTTGCTATGTGCAAATAAAATCGAATTCCGAACGACCTTGCTATCTGCATCTATATTTGAATTCCGAGTGACCTTGCTATGTGTAACTAGAATCGAATATCGAGCGACCTTGCTATGTGCATCTATAAACGAATTCTCAGCGTTTTACGATATGAAACTAAAATCGAATTCTGAGTGACCTTTCTATATTCAGCAATATTCAAATTCCGAGTGACCTTGCTATGTGCAACTATAAACGAATCCTCAGCGTTTTACTATATGCCACTAAAATCGAATTCCGAGCGACCTTTCTATATTCAGCAATATTCAAATTCCGAGTGACCTTGCTATATGCAACTATAGCCGAATTCACGGCGTCGGTTTGTTGGTTGTTTTGTTATATTTTACTGCATATCAACCCTTGTGGTTTGTTTAATGCCAAATCCTGTTTTATATATATAAATAATTTGAAAAGCAATAGTTTGTTGGTAACAATTCTTCAATCAACCAATCTCGTTTGTTTTCATATGGTTAACTTGTTTCAAGTATTGCTATGTAATACTAATAATTCAGTTTAAGAACCATTTCTTTGCACTCAGTTAAATGGTTTCAATTATTGAAAATGATTGAATATTTCTATTTCACACATATATAAAACCCTAACAACTACTAACACACCAAGTCAGAGTGGACATGGGAGTAATGACAGTGAAAGGGGTACTCTACATTACCCAAAGTTGAAGGACTGGTGCCTCCCCATCAGATGGTTTAAAATCATATATCCAGTACACCTGTTGAGTTAGGATCTTAATCCTCTGCAAATATACCGTCAGCGCATTCAACAACCCCAATCGACTTGGCTGGAATTCATCGAGACTTTGCTATGTGAAACTAGAGTCGAATTCCTTGAATCGTGTTAAACATCACAGTTTTCGAATTTGACGTTCGGCTCTAAAAACATCAAATAAAAAAGATAAATAACTGCTCTGTAACCATTTTACAGCCCCGTAAAATTGTAATCATATCCATTAAGATGTGTCATGGTCTATAATGATCAAATTTCTAGAGAAGTGCCGTATGCTACTATAGTCGAATTCCTAGAGTCATGGCACGTGAAATTATAGTCCAGTCCTTAGAACCGTAACGTGTGCAACTGTAGTTGAATTTCTAGACCTGTGTCATATGCAACATTTAGCGAATTTCTGGAGCCGTACCATGTGCAACTACTGTCGAATTACTAGCACTGTGTCGTATGCAACTAGGCCAAATTCCTACTGCCGTGCTGTGTGCAACTAGAGTCGAATTCCTCGTGCTGTGTGTGACTATAGTCGAAAATATAACCGCGAATTCGTTAATATTTGTATCCAAATTACAGCAATTCTTTTACGGAATTTTAGGTCGTAAACGTTCAGGTTTTATAACGTATTAGCGAACAACAAACTATATTTTAAAATCCGTTCCTCTTTTATTTATTTGCCCAGTCAGCTGGGACTGTAGAATACACCGACTGCTTCTCTGCAGAGGGGTAAGACTCCCCCCCCCCAACGAGTGTCCTGGATATGACACTAAACAGTCTGATGCCGAGGTTCCAGCAATGCTGGAGCTTTGGGGAATGCAGAGTACCCCTTCATTGCCATCGCTCCCAGGTCCACTCTGACCCGGCGTGGTAGCACCTGATAGGGCCCTATCTATGGGTTAAATAGTACTAACAGCGTACTAATGCTAAACTGAATTGTTTGAAATAGAAATGTTTTTGACAATTAAACCGTACTTACATTTAAACTGCGTGCTTATGCTTAACTGAATTATTTGAAATAGAACTGTTTTTCGACATTAAAACTGTATTTACACTTAACCGAATTGTTACATATAACTGCTTGAATAGTTTGAAATAGAAATGTTTTTGACAATTAAACTGTATACTTATGCTAAACTGAATTGTTTTAAATAGAACAGATTATTTACATAAAAATTGATTTGGCGTTAAATAACCTGCAAAGGTTGATATGCCATAAAACCCACTAAAACCCACTTTTATTTATTTATTCATTTATTTATATTTACAAAAGCATTTTGGAAACTTTTAATAATCAGTGTTTCCGAAAGAAAATGTTTTAACTTGATTTCGGAAGTATCTTAATATTCAGAAATGTTGTTTTAGTAATTCTTTACATTTTTTTTTTTTTTTATTCTACTTCAACTTTTTTTTACAGGTATCATTATTATCTTAGTGGCCCTTTATTTTCTTCTTATTCCTAAAATTTACATAGTTTGTTTTTTTTTTCTTTAAAGGTTCCAGGGTCCGCTGCTGACCAGCGATTTTCATTATGGCTTTTATTTTTATTATTTAAGCTCTTATTTATTTATTTATTTATTTACTTTCAAAGTTCCATCTTCAAGTTTGAATTGTTGCAGAGTCTCACCGTATTTCGTTCGACAGAGATTTTAAGGAAAAAAATGTCCAGTTACACGACGCAGATTGTCTCATAAAATAAAATAAAGATAATGAGCTATATTATTGTCTGGCCCTAATAGGGTTACAATATACGATAATTCATAAGACTTTCGGAGATGTACGATTTAGTTGCTTTATGAACTATCGTACAATATAATGATGATCATGAATAAGTCTACACAATTATGCCAATGCATTGTTATAAATGATCTCGTACTCAGAACGAGGCTTGCGATGAAACAAACAGAAAGCTCTTCTACATTGATAATAGCTCTGGTTTCGCTTCAAAAGATGCAAATCTTTCTCAACAAGAGCTTTGAAGACGATAACCTAAATGAACAAATGAAAAGCAATAAACATAATATTCCATGTAAAAACTAGAATAACGCCATTACAAAATGATTCATTGGTTTTAAAAGAACTTTAACGTTCTTATACGAATTAATAAATCTGTTGCCTGACATTTTCAATGTATAATTTCCAATCTAAGAGATTCACGGAAAAGTGTTAGATAAAGTGCATTAACAAAGAAAAATGTTTGGCCTAAATTTAATATTTTATCTCTGTTGTGTCTATATATATATATATATGTGTGTGTGTGTGTGTGTGTGTGTGTTAGGTTCCAGTTTTTATAGTTTTCTCAAATATACTAATGATTTAGATTATTCAAAATTAACATTCAACGTGAATGCTAACCCGACAAAGTTATCATTCAGTTGCAAATTGGACTGGAAAGCGTTTTATTCTCCTAATTAGAGCATTTTAATTGCACTACTCTTATGAAAATCTCACTATAAAGTGTCATTTTTGCTGGGTTACGACTATATACGAACCTCAGCTTCTCGCCTATGCACAGTTGACTCATAGTCTATGCTAACTTAAATAAGCACCCAGTCAATGATACTGAGTACACTTTAATTATGAATATAATAAATTTCACAGCGTTTCGAATTATAAAGGAGATGAAAACTTTCCATTTTGTTCTCCTGAAAGTGTCCCTTAGTTTTTTTTTAACAACTTTTAAGGTGCTTTCTCAGGAAGGTTGGTTGGAATTTCTCGAAATTCTCACAGAATGATACCAAAAGATTAATGTGTGTGCTGTGTAAAAATTATAAGGTTCCGTAAAAATTCACAGAAACTATAGGTTTGGTTTCTTTGTTTAATGGCATATCAGCTCTTTTTAGGTTATGTAATGCCAAAGCCATTCTCCAAGAAGAACGGTAGTGGTACTATTTAACCCATAGCTGGGAGGACTTAGGGGGTTCATACCTTTCGCAAGGGTATTTGCTCGAAAGTGAACATAATAGCGCGACTAGAGTACGAACTCGCGTACGACGATTCCGCAGTCCATCGCTTTAACCATTACACCACGAGGACCATTGGCGAACAGTCTAACCATTATGTTAATTAAAGCTCAAGGTTTTTATGTATACATACTATAACCAACAAGAAATAGATAAAAATCAACAAGTGAACAAAGTTCGAAAACGATAGTGAAGCTTATTAATAAGGACTATGTGATTCTTTTATTGAAGTGATTTGGATTTAGCCGCTGGTCATTGGAAGTTTCAAGAATCCACGTGATATATTTACCATATTTACCCAACCCCTCCGCTCGGGCAGGATATGACACAAGGTCAATTTTTAAGCGGAGTTTAGCAGGTTTGAATTCAGAGTCTTCCTTCTCCTACTCTAGTTGCCGCACCAAGGCTAAAGAAGCTAGTCTGCCCTACATTTTACCCATAGCTGGAGAGAGAATTATTGGATTCATACCTTTCCAAAGGGTATTAGTGCTATATGAAATACAATCAGATTTGAACTCGTGTCGCCGTGTCCATTTCCTACGACGATAACCATTACACCACGGGCACCTCCAACGTGATATATTTACTATTGCTTATCACAAGCCCCGGGGATAAGGCCGACTGTATTAATTTGCTGTTGGCTTTGACCCCACCCGGCTTTTTGGCCGGGCTATCTGGCATTCGTGTCGGACGGGGCATTGTCCATCTAAGCTTGACTTGATGCCGAGAGGCCCTCGGCTTTAGCTAGGCCTCCTTCGGGTGGGCAATCTGCATTATTGACACCTTTGACACCTTTGTATAGCACTGGACTCCGTTGTCCAGTTTTAGCTATAATCTGGCATCCGTGCCTGGACTCATGCTTGGGTCTATGTCCAGCTAAGCTCATCGGCTCACATTGCACTAAGTGAGCAGATGACCAGCGGATCTAATCTTTCCCTCCCGTAACCCCTACTATAATCTGACCTTCGGGTCATTTGACCTTATGTCAAGTCCTGTCTGGTGGAAGGCAGAGACAAATAACAGCCCTTCTTGCTTCTAAATGACGTCCATTCGTGTAAACTCATCGCTTCAGAATACCCCAGAAAGTTTTCGATTAGGTTTAAATCTGGAAAATTAGCTGGTCGTAGTTTTATGCGCTACATACGAGGGATTATTATCTTGTATATTTATGATGGTCCTCCTGAAAGTTTCCCGTCTTTTAGTTTTCTATTTTTAAACTAAGGTTCAAGATGCTCTCTCAGGAAGGCTACATAAGCATCTGTAGTCATTTTGATATCGTCAGGCACTTTGCATCGACTAATCATGATACCTTCCTCTTTTTGTTAGCTTTTTTCTCCAATTCACATGAAAAATTCTCCGCTGGTCAGGCTTTGGTTATTCACAACTTCACGTTTAATTCGTGATGGAGAACGTTTATCGCCCATTTTCCGTATCTTCAAAGGAACTGCGAGAAATGTTTTCACGGTTTGGTGATATCTTCTACTTATTTTGGATGTTTCTAATTTTGATTTACCTTTTGCGAATTCAGATGTTATAAGAGACTTCTCAAATAACATTTATGACCCATAATTTCGCAATTATGATGTCACTCGTTTATAATCTGGAAAACTGGAGAATTTTGTTACTCATGCAAATGGTTGCAGTTTGTTTACACTAGTGCAGGTTTTTACAGTTTTTACCACGTGCATATGACTGTTGAAATCATTCTCAGAAAATTTCGTTAAATTTCGATTCCTAGTTTTTGGACAAGATGAAAAAAATGACTTCTCGTTAATAATTCATCACACAGTATATATTATCTATCTATATCAATCTAAATCTATCGACCAATATATATATATATATATATATATATAATGTGAGTGAGAGAGAGGAAGAGAGAGGCAAGAAATGCAAGAAATGAACGATATTTATGGATCGAATAATTTTAATAGCATATCAACGCGTTTGTGGTTATTTTATGCCTAGGAGTTAGTGAATCGCTTTCATTATACGTTCCTATTTACATTTTTTTGTGTTGTTGTTTCTTAAGTGGATTTTTTACACATAATCCTATCTGATAAAAAATAATCTTTAAATAGATTTGACTCATAGATGTGACCCTAACAGTTATTATCACTTCAGGCCAGAGTGGATCAAAGAGTTAAGGCAATGAAGGGTCACTCCACACTCCACGGAGCTCCATAATTGGAGCCTCACTACTTGATGTAGATAAATGCCATACTCAGAACACTCCTTTTGGAGGGGTCATACTTCTCTGCCAGGGATACAGTCAGTGTATACAAGTCCCATCACCTGGGTCGTCTTATCCTTACAGTTGCGTCCTTTATAAAACTCTGTTTTTATAGATATAGCCACCTTCTACACTTGTGAGAATCACCGTTATTTTTATTATTCTTAACATTTTCCGTGAGAGAAAACTTATCTTTATAACACTTATAATTGTTATTATTATTTTCACACTTATTGTTTTTTTTATCAACGTCAGCATTCAACGTCTCTTTATTTGCTTTGTATTCTTTTTTGTCTTATTACCTTTATTATTAGAATTATTGTTGTTATATTTGTTATTCCATATTTTTATCCCCCATCACAATTACCATTATAATTTTCCTTCACCATCTCTTATTAACTTTACTGTAATCAAAATTACTATTGTTACAACCTCGTCATTAGCGTTAGTATCACTTTTGTTGTTCGCAGTAACAATATCATTATCACTTGAACGCCGTATTATTTTGAGACTTTCTACACGACTGCGTTTTGGAGTGTTTCCATTTCATAATTGCGAATCACTTAAAGTTGATTAGCATATCTCGAAATTCGCGTTACCCAAGACCAAAAAAAAAAAGCATAAAATGAAATAAAATGAAATAAAATAAAAACAATAACAAATGAAAGAAAACAAAAATAAAAGCAGCATTACTTTGATGTGATCTGCGAAATTGTCTTCATTGACTCAAACCTACTTCCTTTTCACATCGGCTGAGGTCGACGCTTAGGGTCATTATCGACGGTGCCTGTCGCGTGAAGGAAGTTCGTGCACGCATCTCTTGGCAAACATTAAATTCTTCTTTCATTCATTGATGAATTGACTTCCGGTTTCTGTCATCATTCTAAGCATTTTTTTTTTTTTTCCTATTTTCTTCCTTCCGTTCTTGATCTTCTTTTCTCTGAAGGAATAAAATCTATTGTTCAAATACGATAAACCTTCCATCGTCATCTTCAGCGCGGTAATCATTTTAATATGTATATTTTATATCTAGTATATTGGGTTCATAGAATTTACTAAGTTTGGCTTCGTATAGTACACAGACCATGGCCTGCTTACACTACCTGCTTTTCCTTGATGGGAACTCATTCAAGTTCTGAACTGATTAACAGTTTAGCTTCGATGATCTTGCAGGAACCAATATTTTAAGTATGTCTTGATCATAGATTTAGTGTATTGGATTCACATCGGCCTATTTGAATATCAGATTGGTCAATAAGTCAAAAAATTGATTTACATGTCAACGGAATCACTGGTTCAAAGGTAGTTTCGTGATTATTATGAATATTATTATCATTATTTACTCATTAGAGTTTTTCACATCAGTTTTAGCTGATGGTCTTTGATTGGAGTTTGACTGACAGCAAGTCTCCTCAAGTCTCCAGGACTATTCTCAGTATTCAGGTCGATCTCAGTAATACAGTAGTTTCAATGGTCTCCACTTGTCCTTTTATTTCTATGTCCTCTAGTCCCAAATTCAATCTTTTGGTGACTGTACCAAGAGCACCAATTACAATTGGTATTACCGTCACTTTTATGTTCCACTTTTTTTTCACTTACCTAGCAAGGTCCAGGTACTTCTCCTTCTTATCGCTTTCTTTCAATTTTACTCAGTTGGTCAGCCAGGACAGCAAAGTACACAATTCTTCAAGTTCTCACTTTTTTTTTTTTTTTTGTTGATTATAAAGTTTAGTCGTCTGGCCGAGATTTGTTATTATTGTTATTATTATTATTTACTCATTAGAGTTTTTCACATCAGCTTAACCTGATGGTCTTTCACTGGAGATTGAGTGACAGCAAGTCTCCTCAAGTCTCCAGGACTCTTCTCAGTATTCTGGCCGTTTTCAATAATGCTGTTGTTTGGATGGTCTCTACTCGGCCACCAACTTCCAAATCTTCCAGGCCCTTTAGTAATCCTTTAGTTACTGTACCAAAAGCACCAATTGCAATTGGTATAATTGTCACCTTCATGTTCCATAGATTTTTCAATTCCTAGCAAGGTCGAGCTACTTATCCTTTTTTTCACATTCTTTCAGTTTTATTCTGTGATCAGCCGGGACAGCAAAGTCGACAATTTTGCAACTTTTCTTTTTTTTTTTCTTTATTATTATTATTATTATTATTATTTCTTTCGAGTTTTTCACTCCAGTTTTAGCTACTGGTTTTTCATTGAAGTCTGAGTGCAACAAATTTCATCAGGTCTCAATTATTTTATCTGATCTTAACAGTTGCCTGAATGGCCTCGATTTTTCCTCTCATCTTCGATTCCTACAGTCTCTTTTTCAAGGGCACCAGCTACAATTAGTATCCCCGTCACCGTGTTCCAAGTCTTTTTCAGCTCTCAAGCAGGAGACAAGTATTTATCTTTTTTTTTTTTATCTTTCTTTTATTTTCACTCCATAGTCTGCTGAAACAAACGGCAAAATTCACAGTTCTTTTTCTTTTACATTTTTTTTTTTTTTTTTTTTTTGTAAATAACATTAGGTCAGGTCTTCCGGTGGGAATTTGTTAATCTGTTTATATCTAAAAGTCCAAGAGAATTTTATGCGTCTCATTTTTAAAGACAGATTCTGGTTGGTGCCTTTCACCACGTGGCCAAATTTTAGTCTCTAATTATTGTAAAGCAAAAATTGATAATACATAGAAAATAGCTTGTATGTGTTATGTGCTGACAAACGAAACAGTTCATCACATATCTATTGAATGCAGCAAACTAGCACAAAAGAGATACAAAACCAGGCAAGACTGGGTGGGAAAGATGATATAGCAGAGTAATCCGTGGATAACAAGTGTACAAGCAAAGAAAGCGAATCATATATATGTATATAGTTATGAGTTTTTCCTACCATACTATTGTATGCCTTTTAGTAGTCAATCTACGCCCAGGTGTTTATTCCTTTTGATGAGATTTCTGCTGCATAGCTTGGTTTCAAGAAGTCTTCTAATTCTTCTGAGGTCCTCTTTGCTTATTTTTTTCTTTCATTTCTATTTATTTGATGGCGTTTATTTCTGATATTCCCAAGTACTTGTAATATTATTTCTCTCCCAGTGAAATGATACTTTCCTGATTGGGTACTGCTATTCGTTCCATTGTTTCTCTTTTCCCACATTTTCATTATAAGCATGAAACATTTTTCAATACCGAATTCCATTCCTATATCTTGGGTGTATATTCTTATTTTTGGTATCAAGGTTTTTAGTTCTTTTGCTTTTGGGGCAAATATCTTAATATCATCTATATACATAAGATGGTTCATCTTTTCCGGTAACTTTGTAAATTTGTTGCTCCCTATATATTTTCTAAGTATATAATGGAGTAGTATCATTGCTATAACAAATAGCCATGGCAAGGAGTCTCCCTAGAAGATGACTCTTTGGATTTTCACCTCTGGTAGGGTTGATCCTTCTGCTTCTAACTCCCCCCTCTCTTCAGTTTTTCATGAAGTTTATCGGATATTTTATACATTTTCAGACATCCAAGTTTGTCGGATCTTATCATAAGCTTTTCTGTTGCCAATCCTTAATGTTGATACATTTTCTCTCTTGTTTTATCCTTCTTAGTGCTGATCTATATATAGTAGGTCATCTGTTCCACTAGTTCCATTGTGATATATTTTCTGTTATGACGGAAATGGGCCGGAGCATACAAACGAGTAATATATTTCTTTTATCGGTGTGGAAAGGATTTTCCACATCATAGGAAAATACGTTATTGATCCATGATTACTGAGAGTAGTTCCTTTATGGAGATCTTTCTGGATCAGGATAATTTTCCATTTTGATACATTTGCTTCTTGTGGACATTTACTGAGTTGCCCAAACAACTTGTCATGGGTGGACGTGAATTTTTCAAACCAGAATCAATATATGCTACTATAGCCAGATGTTTTCCAAGTTAGTACTTTCTAGAGTGTTGATCTTCAGTGAGTCAAGATATATGTCGGCCTGAGAACCTTCTTCAAATCCTTGCAAATCTTTTTTGTTTATATTACTTATCCATTCGACCTTTCTGTTATGATCACTCTGTTCCCATATTTTGCTCATGGAATTTTTTATGTTGCTTATCCATTCGACCTTTCTGTTATGATCTCTCTGTTCCCATATTTTGCTCATGGAATTTTTTATGTTGCTTATCCATTCGACCTTTCTGTTATGATCTCTCTGTTCCCATATTTTGCTCATGGAATTATTTTTTTTTTTTTTGCATCTGGTTGTTAATTCATCTTCATGCTTTCTCCGCAACTTGTTGGCAGAATTTTCTTTCGTTATTTTGGAAGGTCTTGCTTTGTTTGTATTGTTTTCTTTTGTCCTGGTATCTTTTGAGGTTTATTTCTTCCAGTTGTATTTTCATCCCCTTGTGCCATTGAGTCGTTGTGTATTTTTCCGTCCATAGTACTTTCACTTGTTCTCGTAGTTTCTTTATTTGTCCTTCTAACCTCATTTCCGTTTGTATTCCTTAGGAATTTTGTCACGGATCAATTTATCTCCATGATAATTTAGATCGTTTATGTCAGTATATACAATTTAATTAGCTTAGTTTTGACACAAGGCCAGAAATACGGGGTACCCAGTGACAATCATTGGTTTCCACGTTGACTATTTTCCACTCTTGATTCTCTAGGGATGGTAATGTCCTCTTCTTTTGGTCCTGGTGTTTTTTTAGATTCTGTATTGTCTCTTCCATTTGATGTTACATTGGTTTTGTGTTGCTGGGTTTCGTTAAGGTTTCGATTATCGTAGACTGGGTTTCATCTCTTTTAGGTAACTCTTTCTGGTCATACTTATCATGACTCACCTCTCTACGTATTCCCTTTATATCGAGATGAGAAAACCAGCCTCTCTTTAAAATCATCCTAGCTTGGTCTGCAAATCTTTGGCTTGTTGTACAGAAATTAGCTGCTTCTTTTCAAATTCTTATCTTCCTTTTCCTATAATCTCTTTGTGTTGGGTTGCTTTTAAGATAACAGCAGATTATAATTTTGTTTTCTTCTCTACTGCATTTATTCTGTCGTCTCTCTGATGTTTGTTGCTTTAGACATTGTTTGTGTATCTGAAATAAGAACAACCAACATTTTCAGGCTGTGATCGGATCCATCATATTGGCTATAAAGGGAGCAACTGCCGATCATGAAACTCAAATCTGTCATTTGAATCCCATGTTTGATTGTATTTATCTTTGTCGTTTTTATGAATAGTATATTGTAGCTACATCTAACTGAGGGTGGGTTAAAATCAAAGCACCCGTCACAGTTGTGGCCTATTATTCTTCTAAGGAGGAATACTGTTAGAGGGTTAGTAAAAAAAAATTCCGCACCTTCTAATTTAAACAAATGTAAGTTCTAACTTAGTCTGTTAATCCTTTTCTATTTTATTCAGGCTTTTTGGTTTGGCCTATATCTTAGTTTTTAGGCTTGGAATTCTAGATAGATGCAACAGTTTAATTATTACCCTTCTTTATATACCATCAGTTGTTCATCATTTCATCATTCCTAATTCTTTTCTTTTTTTCTGTGACTTGCATTATATTTTCCATACTAGTAGTTCAAAGGATATTCAAGAAAACCTCAGTTCTTTAAAGGCTCCAGGGTTAAAAATCAGAGGAAGAATCGAGACTATCCGGGGCATATCACTTTTAACTTAGAATTCTTAGAAGTTTCTCGGAGAGCAGAGGAAGAATAGAGACTATCCAGGGCACAGCACTTTTAAAATAGAATACTTAGAAGTGTCCTGGAGACCAGAGGAAACTTGCTCTCACTCTTATGAACCCGTAGAATGTTTAAGTTATGGCCAATCTTGTATTCACATCGACCAACATAAATACAGCCTACTAGATCTATGGTCAATTCATACTTAAAGCACCTGTTTCTGCTAGATCACCGCTGTTAAACAATTTGAACTTGCTCAGAATTTGGATGGTTTACCATTTAGGAACAGCAAGTACCGTAAGCAACCCGAGCAACTATTATTCAGTTTGCTTATTTAACATAATACTCTTACACCAAAATATATTGAAGCAACTCTTCTCGTCACGTAACCTTTTCCTCTTCTTTCCTTTTCGAAGAATTTCTAGTAGATTATTATTTTTTACTTTTTTGAGATTTCTTTCACACCAGCGTTAGCTGATGGTTTCTCACTGGGGTTTGGGTGACAGTAAGTCTTCTCAAGTCTCCAGGACTCTTCTCGGTATTCTGGCCGGTCTTAATAATGCAGTGGTCTGGATGATCTCTACTTGTCCTCTAATTACAAAGTCTTTCAGTCCCTTAACCATTCCCCAAGAGATTGTCCCAAGTGCACCAATGACAATTGGTATTCCCGTCACCTTCAAATTCCTTAGTCTTTTTTTTTTGTTCTGTAGTAAGGTCTAGGTACTTATCTCTCTTTTCGTTTTCTTATTGTCACTATCATTATCATTATTACTATAGTCTGCTTTTTTAATCGTTTTGTCATTCATAAATCAACTTATTAATTATAAAGCATAGTTGTTTGTTACTCTTTCAGGAATAGTTTAGAGTTCAACATCATATTTCTTTTTTAAACAAAAAATTGAAACATTTAATTTTCTCTTTTCTTTCTTTTTTTACTTTCCTAATTTTTCTTAACAGATTTTTCGTTTCACTTCCGTATCGATTGGTCTTTTGTCTCTTAGAAATTACAAAGTGCTAAAAAATCGATTTTCTTATTGGACATGACATATACACTGTGACGCTCAAACACTGATAAAAGAAAAAGCTCAAAGAATCATGTCGAACGCTTTCGTCACATTCTAAGACCGGAACAACAGTCAAGTTTGTCATTATTCTCTCAGACACATGAGGCTAATAAGTATTGAAAATTTGGTCACTCGAATGAAGTTAAATCTTATGCTATAATTAAATAATGAATTTTTATAACTAAGTATTCTCTAGTCTGGCATACAAACCTCGGTTTGCTTACAGTACTTGCTATTCCTAAATGGTAACCCATCCAAGTTCTGAGCAAGTTCAAACTGTTTAACTACGGTGATCTAGCAGAAATAGGTGCGTTAAGTATGAATAGACCATAGATCTAGTAGGCTGTATTTACGTCGGTCGATTTGAATACAAGATTGGCCATAAATTAAACATTCTACGGGTTCATAAGAGTGAGAGCAAGTTTCCTCTGGTCTCCAAGACACTTCTAAGAATTCTATCTTAAAAATACTGTGCCCCGGATAGTCTCGATTCTTCCTCTGGTCTCCAAGACACTTCTAAGTATTCTATTTTAAAAGTATTGTGCCCTGGATTGTCTCGAACTTCCTCTGGTCTCCAAGACACTTCTAAGAATTCTATCTTGAAAGTGCTATGCCTCGGATAGTCTCGATTCTTCCTCTGCTCTCCAGGACACTTCTAAGAATTCTATCTTAAAAGTGCTGCGCTCTGGATAGTCTCGATTCTTCCTCTGATCTCCTGTGATTCAAGTCTCTTTTTCAGACTTTTTGAGGACCGTTCCAAGGGCATTAATTACAAATAGCAACACCGTCACCTTTATGTTCTGCTTTTTTTTTTTTTCAATTCTCTTTCAAAATCCACATATTTGTTTGTCTTTTTGCTTTATTTCATTTTCACTCAATTATTCGTCGGAACGACAAAATTCACTATATGACACGTTTTTTCTTCTTGATTAACACTTTTTGCTTAACACTTCTTCAAACTCTTCTGACCGGGATTGGGCGATCCGTTTGTATCTCTAAGTTCCAGATAATTTCATGCGTCTCATTTTCTCCTACAGATTTGCTAATTAAACAAATTGATAAATATTTTTCAAGAATTAGCAGATTTTTGAAAGGTTACTTTCAAACCCGTCTAAGCAAAAAATTCAAGAAAGTTATCATTCTCTGTTTATATAACTTAATCACATTACTATTTTTTGTTTGTTTTCCTTAGTATCTCCCCTTTTTATAATCTTCTCACATAAATGTTTAAAAAAGCAACTCTGCACAGAAAATACAATATTAATACACAGAACAAATTCTGTTAAGTAAATAATCTGATATGAAATTCTATTAAGTAATATTGTTATAATAATTATTCTTTTCTCACAAGAACATTCAATTATTGCTTACAGTACTTGTTGCCCTTCAATGTTCAAAGTATTTTGCTTGATAAATTCTATGAATCCAGTTATTTTTTGTACTTACGGTTGGGTCGTGATGAGCGTAAAAATTAATGTATTTTCATGTTTCAACGTGTCGTTTTGTTAAACTTATTTTTATATTTGCCGGAATTCGTTCCGTTTCATTTGTTGCTATTGATGACACTCAAAAATCCCTAAAGCTAAATTTTAAATTTTGAATTCTTAATTTTTCTAATATCCTTAATTAATAGTTGTGGTTTCTAATAATCCGTGGCATGATGGCGGGATAGTGTAGTAAAAACTTATTTTCATGTCTGCATTTTGATATTAGTTCTTACATTTTATTTAAAAGATTATTTTATTTAGAAATATGATTATGGCCATTTTCTCCTTTAAGCAAAGGATTATCCACTTTAATATGTTGTTATAAGCTGATCCATTTTCTTATTCAACACAAAATTATTGGGATCATTTTTTTTTTTTTTTTTTTTTTTTTTTTGGTTTTTGAGGTTTCAAATTAAGAAATAATAAACAATTATAGTTCTGTTAGTAGCTATTCTTCGGTTTGGTTTGGCTCAATGGCATATCAACCATTGTTGGTTATTTAACGCCAAATCTTTTTTATACATATATATTAAACATATATGATTTGGTTTGGTTTGATTTTATGGTATATCAACCATTTTAGGTTATTTCATGCCAAATCCTGTTTATACATATGTATTAAATACATATGATTTGGTTTGGTTGGGGTCTATGGCACATCAACCATTGTGAGTTATTTCATGCCAATTCCTTTTTATACATATATATCAAATATATATGATTTGGTTTGGTTGGGTTTTACAGCATATTAACCATTATAGGTTATTTAATGCCAAATCCTTTTTATACCTATAAATCAAATACATGATTTCTAAACACATTTTTAGATAACATTTTAAGCGGACCTGAGCTCATTTTTTCACACAGTTAAATGCACAGTTAAATAGTAGAGCAGACTGGGTTCTTCAGCCTTGGTGAGGCAACTAGTCTAGAAGAAGGAAAGCTTTGAATTCAAACCTGTTAAACTCCGCTTAAAAAATTGACCTTGTGTCATATCCTGCCCGAGCGGAGGGGTTGGGTAAATATGAATACGAATAATTCTATTTATTATTAATCATTTGTTTGCACACAAATGTTTCAAGAATTACAATGTATTACAAATAATTCGTTTAAACATCAGTCATTTGTTTATACACAGATGATCAAACAGTTCTATTTCAAACAATTCAGTTTAGCATAAGTACACAATTCAAATGTGAAACATTTCTATTCGACCCATAGATAGTACCCTATAAGGTGCTACCACTCTGGGTCAGAGTGGACCTGGGAATGATAGTAATGAAAACGTACTCAGCTCCCCCAAAGCTCCAGCATTACTGAAGCTTCACCATCAGATTGTTTAGTGTCATATCCAGGACACTCGTAAGGGCAGTCTTATCCCTCTGCAAAGATGCAGTCAGTGTATTCTGCAGCTCCAACCGACTGGGTCAACTATTCTTAATATAAATAATTTGCATATAGTTAAAAGGTTTCAAGTATTCCTATCTAACATTAATAAATCTATTTAATGATTACAACTTGTTTGCAAAAATCCCCACCCAATATTAATAATTTTTAAACAGAACTATTTGACCCTTCGATGGGACTCTGACAGGTATGACTATTCTAGGTCAGAGTGGATCTGGGAGTAATGGCAATGAAAGGCTACTCTACACTCCCTACAGTTCCAGATCTGCAGTCTTATAAGTAGATACGCTTTAATACCCTGCCTAGAACACCCTTTTTGGGGGGGAAGTATTTCTCCTTGGCTGAGGACACGAACGGCCTATTCTAAGTCTTATCGGGAAGGTGGGAGTAAAAGAAATTGCGAAAATATTTTTTTGGCTTTGAAATGTACTGATGGTCATAAATAAGGGATACTTTATGTTGATATGAGATTATACAGTTTTTTTCTCATTTTTCACTCATATTGTTTGTATTAACCCAACCCCTTTGCTGGATGTGACACAAGGTCAATTTTTAAACAGTGTTCAACCGGTTTGAACTCAGAGTTTTCCTTCTCCTAGAACTGTTGATGTACCAAGGTTAATAAGCCCAGTCTGACCTACTATTTACCCATAACTGGAGCGAGAATAATTGGATTCATACCTGTCCCAATGGTATTAGTACTATGTGAAACCCAAACAGTCTCGTACAGGTTTTGAATTCGTATCGCCCATTCCATTTCCTACAGTGGTAACCACTGCACTACGTAAGCCTCCATATATATTAATATATATATAACAAAAACTAAGACCGGAATCGTAAAGCTACTTACTATACAATTTGCAAACGGATGATAATCTTTATCTATCTATTTATCAGTCAATTACTTACATTTTCATAATGTTTGAATGTAATCGTAACACAACAGAAACAACACGTTAGAGTAATATTTTCCTTTAAGCAATACACCTAAAATACTATGATTTATTGAATAAAGCAACTTCCAGTTCACTTTATAACTTAATAATAGTATGGTCTGCATTAATACAGAAAGCTTTTGAGGGCCGATTCCATATTTGTTTATTCTTATCTCTGTCGTCTGCTTTTGAGTAAATTTTTCCTTACCAAATTCCGAGGTCTCAGTTACTTGTCTACTTTGTGCTGTCCGACTATATTTTTAACTAGCCCAATTATTTTACTTCTTATCAGAATTCTATTATTTATTCATTTTTCTATACTCTGTGAATCTTCTGTTATTTTTAACTGGCATTGCATTGTTATTAACACTTGCTAATAAAACTAATGAGTAGAGTGTTCTCCAATGGTCCAGGAGACCGGGGTTCAATCTTCGGTCGAGTCATACCAAAGACTCAAAAAATGGTAGTTAATGCTGCCTTGCTTAACACTCAGCATTATAAGGTAAGGACCAAGAGTAAAGTGGAGCAATCCTGGGAATGGAGTTGAGCCCTCTTCGACACCTCGGTGTAGTAGCTATTGAAAAGAGAGCCTACGGGTCATCCTTGACTGAGGTTGCCAACTTTACTTTATAGATAGGTATTATAAATATAAACAAAATTCTATGTATTGAAGTAATCGCTTATTGTAATTGTATTAGTCTGTAAAATACAGTTGGAATATTGAATTTGCTTTTTTAGCGCTGATTAATAAAGCTCGCAAAAAGTGAGTGACCTTATTTCATACGTACCTTTGTAAATTAATCTCAGCCTAATGATGAAATAACTATCTATTTTACATAGTAATAATTCTTTTTTAAAAATAATCTTCTTTCTTGCAAATGCATTTAATTTAGTTGTGAATGCTTATCACGTAAATTAAACATTATACAGTAAACGTTCCAGATCAAAATTCAGTTAATAACCGTTTCGGATGTAATATTCGAATATTTCCCATGATGCACTATTCAAATATTTGCTCTGATGCAATATTCGAATATTTCCCATGATGCAATATTTTAATATTTCTCATATTGCGATATTCGAATGACGAATATTTTCATATTTTTGCACCTAGGTTGCAAACTGAAGCGAATTTTAGTCAAACTTTTCAAGTTTTTGCGATATAAGTGACACAAAGGTAGCCTCTAACAAAATGCCTTCTGGCCCTGTCTGTCAGTGTTTTGCGTAGCTGAAGGAAATAACTGTCGCTGGGTCGTCACAAAACGTGCTAAGAACATGGTATAACTTGTATTTCTTTTCTCTATTGTTTTTATTACCTCGTTTTTGTTTTTTTATTTTTGTTTTTCTTTTGTTTTTCTTTTTGGGAGAGGGGGTTGTTTGTTTGCTTTTTTGTTTTTGCTTTCTTTTCGTTTTGGTTTTATTTCTGTTTTGGCTTGTTTTTTTGTTTGTTTGTGTTTGGTTTCTTTGTTTTGTTTTGTTTTTATTTTGTTATTTTTTTTTTTTTTTGTGGTGGGGGTGGATGTTGTTTTTGAAAAGTTGGATGTCTTTTAGAGTACCCATTTTAAACGATAAAACGAGATTTAAAAGTTGGCGCTGAATGAAACAAATAAAACAACATCCGCGATCATTTTGCATTTCCTTAAAAAAAAGATTTAATTAAGGAATTTTATTTACTAATTCCAAGATTAACTTTGGTTGACGTCTGTGTTAGAGTAACTAATTATAATCAGCTTTAAGCCTTTCTAAATTTAGAATGTAAAAAAAAAAATATTTCACGCCATTTCCAATAGATTTAGATATCACAAAAAAAATGGTTTAAACTTATACAAGACAACCCAGGAACTAGTTGGGTTCCTGTTGTAACAGAAGCCCATAATGATATTGGTGCTTCTATTCAGGAAGAAGGGAAGCTTTCTTATGAGCGTTTCCTAATTATCGAGAATCGAGTAAAAATGTCTTTAAATTCGAATACCAATGCCACAAAATTATCATTCAGTTGCAGTTTGGATTGTAAATTGCTTTATTTTTCTAGAGTATTTTAAGTGTGTTTCTTTAATAAAAATCTCACTATAATGTGGCATTTTTCAAGAATTATATATATATATATATATATATATGAGGAAAATTTTCGTAATTAGCTTCCATATGAATGCAGGCAAAACAGAGTACATGTGCTTGAACTAAGAAGGCGATTGTTGCATAGTCACTATCATGACCAACTATACAAACACATATGCATGCGAAATCATAACGACGACACAATAAAGACGAGCGACACAGTTCTTAAAAAAAATATACCTCTCACTTTATTTGAAAGGGTTGTGTGTGAGAGGAAGTTGGAGACCGAACAGAACTGCAACATATTGACCCCCACTCTATTGGCCATAACTGCGTTTCTTTCCCGTTCTCCTAGGCTGCTCAGCCGGGGACCAGCCTCTCCCAATCCAGCATCTTCTCACCAACTGGTCCGATCTACAAACTCTCAATCGGGGGTCCCGAGTCCCCTTCTGCCGGGTGTTGGCTTTCTCTACCGCATCTTGTCTCCAACTGGTCTGGTCTCCCAACTAACTGACTTCCTGTCCTCACCGAGTTATATAATAGTTCAACGCCCACCCTCTTGTGGACGTCACAATCGCACTCATTCAACCCATCCACGGTCAAGGTTATATTCTGATATTCATTGAGCGGATGCACCTGTTGTTTACATAGGTGCATTTCCTATTTTGACAGCACGCCCGAATTGAATATACAGTAGCCAGCATAAAGATCAGAACGATGTTAAGAAAAAGTCTATATGTGAAATACCTTTTTATTTTAAAGCTTCATAGAACATTTTATCAAGAAAAACAAGGATATAAAGGTAAATAATAAAATTCCAAAATATAAAGTTCAATAAACTTATTTTGATAAAGTTATAAGAATAATTATGTAACATTCGAAAAAAATAGAAAATCAAAAACATCAAAACGATTAACAAAATCATACTATTATAATGGATACATCATATATAAATGAAAATGGTGTTGATAATTTATTCGTTCTTGATGTGTTGACCTTTACTTTTAATAACTGCTTGACATCTTTTGCAACACGAGCGAATTAATGTCTTGCATTCATTAACGGATATTTTCTCCTATTCTCCTTTCAAATTAGTCCATAGTTCTTCGACGTTTCTTGGATTCTTTTCCTTAACTCTTTCATTTAGTAACTTCCACTCATTCTCAATTGGATTCATGTCTGGGCTTTGAGCAGGCAACTCCATAACAGTATCATCATGCGCAGAAAGAAATGTCTTAACAGACTTCGCCGTGTGACACTGAGCGTTATCTTGCATAAATACAGCTGGTTGATAAATTGTAGTTCTCAAATTAGGTACATGTTTCTTCAATATCTCTTTGTATACAGTTGTGTTAATTTTACCGTGTAGCCTGACAAGAGTTCCTGTACCAGTAGCAGAAATCATGCAAAACACCATCACACTTCCTCCAAATTTAACTCTGCTTTTAGAGCACTGGAGCAAATATCGTTCCGTAGGACTCCGAAAGAACTTTCTACCGTCATAACCGAACAGGTTAAACTTTGACTCATCGCTGAACTGACCACAATCACACTGTTCTTCAGTTCATATGACGTATTCAGTGACAAATTTCAATCGGCTCATTTTTTTCTTTTTAAAAAATGTAAGGTTTCGTAGAAGCTATTCGACTATTCAAATTTATTTCATTAACTCTTCGGGAAATAGTGTGCCGTGATATTTTAATGCCAAGGTTAGCATTAGCTCTTTTAGAGATAGCGGTTGCTGTCGCAAATCGATTCTTTTTTTTATTCCTTACCAATCCATATCTTTCCTTGCAGTAGTTTTTCTAGGCCTGCAAGGTGGTTTCTTGGCTTCACATGACCCAGTTTCCTCAAGTTTTCTTAAAATACTATGAATAATACTCTTAGATTTCCCCCACAGTCTTTGATATATCCCCAATCGAAAGTTTATCTTCATTTCGTAACTTTACTATCAGTTTTCAAAGTTCCAATTGTGTCACAGATTTTTTCGCCATGTTTACAATGCAAGAGCCGGTGAAGAGCTGGTGTAATTTAGTAAAATACTCTATTTTATATTTTACCCTAAGAAATTTTTTAATAATACAAAATAATTATTAAATTTTACGGACTTATTTAATCATTCTGATGTTTTCGATCATCAATTTTTTTTCGAATGTTATATAATTATTCTTATAACTTTATCGAAATAATTTTATTGAGCTTTATATTTAGTAATTATATAATTTACCTTTATATCTTTATTTTTCCTTGATAAAATGTTCAATGAAGCTTTAAAATGAAAAGTTATTTCACATTTACATTTTTTATTAACATTGTTCCAATCTTTATGCTCGTTATTGTACTTTACTTATCAAGTTAATATCAATAACCACACTCGCATTTTTCTAAAAAAATTCAACCAAATGGACTAACAATTAGCTATTTATTCTAAAATTAACTTTGGATAACATGAATGTAAACTTTAAAAAGACACAAAGATTGGAATATTTTTGTATAGATTTTAATTCTCTATATTTTGAATTAGAAAATAGCAAATCAAATCAATAAATCTGTATTTAATTTGGAGTTCTGTCATCAGAAAACCGTGAACATTTCCAGAAGGGTTGTGTACGTTATTATAGGTGTATGATTTACCTCCCAAAAATAAACATCTCGATAATCAGGCTACAATACTAATCATATCATGTCATTTATTTCACATTCATGAAACATGGTATTTATCAACGTAATGAACTTAGAAATGCATATAAATCAGTTGTAGGTGGTGACCGTGGTGTAATGGTTATCGTCGTAGGAAATGGACACGGTGACACGAGTTCAAATCCTGGACGAGACTGATTGCATTTCACATTACACTAATACCCTTAGGAAAGGTATGAATCCAATTATTCTCCATCCAGCTATGGGTAAATAGTAGGGCAGACTAGGTTCTTCAGCCTTGGTGAGGCAACTAGTCTAGGAGAAGGAAAACTCTGAATTTAAACTTGTTAAACTCAGCTTAAAAATTGACCTTGTGTCATATCCTGCCCGAGCGGAGGGGTTGGTAGATATGTATAAATCAGTTCCAAGATTCATTAACATAGATGTAAACCTTTTTTCCTTTTTTTCTTTTTTTTTTTTCAAGCACACACACCCACACACACCCACGCAGTTCGGATCATTATAATATTGGTTTTGATTCTTAATATTTTGAATTAGAAATTAACATATTAAAAGTAAATCTGATTGTACTGGGTCACCAAAAAACAGCGAGTAAATTCGAAAATAGTGTGTGGACATTATTACATGTATGTGATCAATCTCCTGCAAAAGACTTTTACCAGAGTAAAAAAAAAAAACAAGAGGTTTTTTTTGTTGAATTTCTTAAAGGTGATATTTTACTATTATACATTGATTAGTAAGGACCAGTTTTCTGTGTGTGTGAGTGTGTGTGTTTTAATGCTTTGATCATTGTACTCTTCGACTTTCTCCAGGTGCTTCCAGCATTCACTCACCTTCCATGTAGAGTGAAACTTCTTTGATTCAGATAAATATGTTATCTGGTTCATTTACTTGTCACACTCAAAAGCTTTCAACTTTTTCTTATGGTGATTATCTTACTCTAAAATGAGCCAATATCAATATTGCTACTCTACCTGGGATTGAACTCACCCCTTCCAAAAACCAGAGAGCATCTTATCGGTATTTTGATCCACTTTTCCAATAGTTATCAAACTTTTATGCTCGTGTCGAATTTCAGAACCGACAAAATAATTTACCACCCTTTGTTCGTAAATACAAGAAGGAAAATTTATATATTTTAGCTGATAAAAGAACTATTTGAACTGCTGAAAATCATTTGTAATTATTTTTATTCGGTTAATTAATCATAATTATTAATGAAAAGTATTGACTAAGTATTTTAAATGACGTCGTCTAGTTTGTTTACTTGGGGAGGGCGTTAGGATGTAAATGAGAAAAGTACTTTTATTTTTCTTCAATCCATTGAACCCTTTCTCTTTTTTAGAATTTAATGATTGTAAAATAAGAAAAGGCCAATTCATATTAATAAAAAGAAGATAACAAAGAAATTAATCAAAGCTTTTTTTTAGCGACTGAAAAATTTTCTTCTCTAATAGAATTTTACAAGTAATTTAGTTTCATACTCAGCATAATAGAATTTTAAAACGTATTATAACCAACACTTCAAGTTCAATATAAATCTGCCAGCACTGGATACAGTAACCAGGCTTTCCCCGCATGATTTTGTTTGTTTGGTTGGTTGGTTGGTTGGTTGGTTGGTTGGTTTTAAGGCAAATCAATCCTTGTTGGTGGGGGGTTAATGCTGATGTTATTTAAACGCAATGATTTGGTTTCAAGTAACTACAGCTTTAAGTAATTATTCTTGATATAAATAATTTGCACACAGTTACATGACTTCAAGTATTTCTATTTTATGCTAAATTATATATTATCATATGGTTTCAAGTATTCCTATCTAATACTAATAATTTTCAAACAGATCTATTTGACACATTTATGGGATCCTAACAGTTACTACAACTCTAAATCAGAGTGGACACGGGAGTAATGGCAACAAAAAAATGACAACACGCACCAGAGCTCCAGAACTAGAGCCTCACTACCAGAAGTAATTTAGTTTCATACTCAGCATACTCGTTTTTTATGAATCCATATCCTTCTGCAGGGTTGAGTCAGTTAATTCATTCTAAGCCTCGTCGGCAGGGTAATTCATTATTGTAAATAGATATTGGATTAACTTTTGTATAAAAAGGTTTTGAATCCAATCATTTTCTTATATTCTTGATGATAGGAAAATAACAATTTAATTTCGGTTTCAAAATTATTAAATGTTCGACTACAATAATCTTCATTTCTTTTATCATAGCTTTGTGTATAAATTTGTGCGACACTGATGGCAATATGAGTTTGGTAAGTTTTACATTCGTTGTTTTCTGGACGTAAAAAATAGGGAACGTAGTTCTGTTGATCGAATTAAGGCTCTCGTTTGAAATTCTCAAATGTTTACCGAATGCAACAGACACCTAATGAAAATCGCAGAGTAGAACAGCCGAAGCATTGAATCACAGATACGAAAATTGGTCCAAAGGAATCAATCTAGTAGCTATTCCTGAATTAATATTCTTCAAGATTTTATTCATTGAAGTAATCTATTTCGCTTAATTTCTGATTATAGTGAAAACCCGATATTTCTTGGGGAAAATATCTTGATTTCTGACGAGGATACGTAAGTATTTATATAAACACACACACACACACACACACACACACACACACACACACACATATGTATAAAAGATAAAAGACATTATTTACGGAACGCATATTCATGTATATATATATATATATATATATATATATATATATAGAGAGAGAGAGAGAGAGAGAGATACATACATACATACGCATACATATTTAATATATATTCATATATATATATATTTGTATACACAAACACACACACACACACATATATAGGGTGTGATGGGTAAATTTTCATTTTGAATAATTCATTTCAATCATGCACTCAGGGTTTTTTCTGCAGTACAGCAAATTAGAGTAAGTTGGGTATTGTCAATAAGGAAAATTATGATGCGATTCACTCCTGTAGAAATTTTCAAACGGCACGCTCAACAGCTTGACATTCACGTCAGAAGCCAATACGAAGATTTCATAGTGTGCAGGTGTCAAATGACAGTGCAGAGGATTTGGAAAGAGAGTTGGATTAGTCCAATGGGGATTACAAACGTGCAACATCTCGGAAGCTTCAACTCAGATCCTTCAGATAAGAGAAGAAATCACGAATTTCTAGGTGAGATCCAGGCTATGATTGATAATGATTCCAGAAAGTCAATTAGATCCATAACCAGAGACAGGGGAGTCTCTGAGTTTCTTGTCAAGCCGCTACTGCATGCACAATTTCGGTATTTCTCATATAAGATGAAAAAGCGCCAATTTTCATCCCAGACTGTGAAGAACAAGAGGAAAGACCATATTGCAAGGCTTCTACACAACCTTAAACATCTCCTCCAACCGAACATGATTTGATTTTCTCAGATGAGAAAAGATTTCTGTCGGAATCAGATGGTGAAATCACACAACAACCTTTGGCTTGCTCTGTCCTCACAAGACGTGCTGATATTCATGAAAACAAAATACCTAGTCCACATCATGCAGTTTGGGGTGGCCATTAGCATTGGTGATATCATGCCTCCATTCATCTTCACACATAGCCTCAAACACAACGAGAAGGCCTACATCAAGTATCTGGAAAAGATAGTGCTGTCCTGGATCAAGTGGGTGGCTAATGGAAGGACCTACATCTGGCAAAATGACTCTGAACCATAGCACACAAAAAGGAGAATCCTGTTTTGGCTGTTAGAAAATTTCTCTAACCTCATCACCCCTAATATCGGGCCGCCGAACTCTTCAGACAACAGTTC
>OY757910.1:13413487-13418487 GCA_963585895.1 Sepioteuthis lessoniana
TTTCAGTTTCATTTTTGATTTTCTTTATTTTATATTCTTATCATGAAAACCGTGTCGAAAACATTTTTAGTTTTTAACGTAGCTTTCTGATAACATGGATATGGAAATTACTTTTATATACAGGAGCTGAACCTGTGAAAATTCCACGGTTTAATTAGTATATATACAAATTTATAAACTCTAGTAATATATACGCAATACAACAAAATAAACTGAATAAATTAGGTAGATAAGCTGAACTACAGAAAGGAATATGTCATTAATTTAGAATATCATTATAAAGAATATTGTGTATAATGTAATTCCTTTGGTGTTTTTTTGTTGGTTTTTTTTTTTTTTTTTTTTTTTTTTGTATCCTGACTTTCTTCAATATCGGGTAGTACATCCTTCACCTGAACTTTTAAAATATATGAAAATCATTTTTGTTTTTTTGTATCCTGACTTTCTTCAATATCGGGTAGTACATCCTTCACCTGAACTTTTAAAATATATGAAAATCATTTTTGTTTTTTTGTATCCTGACTTTCTTCAATATCGGGTAGTACATCCTTCACCTGAACTTTTAAAATATATGAAAATCATTTTTTTTTTTTTGTATCCTGACTTTCTTCAATATCGGGTAGTACATCCTTCACCTGAACTTTTAAAATATATGAGAATCATTTTTTTTTTTTTTGTATCCTGACTTTCTTCAATATCGGGTAGTACATCCTTCACCTGAACTTTTAAAATATATGAAAATCATTTTTTTTTTGTATCCTGACTTTCTTCAATATCGGGTAGTACATCCTTCACCTGAACTTTTAAAATATATGAAAATCATTTTTTTTTTTTGTATCCTGACTTTCTTCAATATCGGGTAGTACATCCTTCACCTGAACTTTTAAAATATATGAAAATCATTTTTTGTTTTTTTGTATCCTGACTTTCTTCAATATCGGGTAGTACATCCTTCACCTGAACTTTTAAAATATATGAAAATCATTTTTGTTTTTTTGTATCCTGACTTTCTTCAATATCGGGTAGTACATCCTTCACCTGAACTTTTAAAATATATGAAAATCATTTTTTTTTTTTTGTACCCTGACTTTCTTCAATATCGGGTAGTACATCCTTCACCTGAACTTTTAAAATATATGAAAATCATTTTTGTTTTTTTGTATCCTGACTTTCTTCAATATCGGGTAGTACATCCTTCACCTGAACTTTTAAAATATATAAAAATCATTTTTGTTTTTGATTCTTTTGAAACAATTGATCATTTCAGAAATAATAGAAAATCTTGAAGACTTGTTAATAAGTATTTGATATATACAGACTGTCACAGCAAATGGAAATTTGATGAATGCGTGTATTCTTCTTAATCATAATTAGATTTAATAGAATTTAATTTTTAAAAAAAAACAACTGTTATTTATACTTCCAATACTGCTGTAGTATTTCAACGAAAGCGAAAGTGTGTGGTGGAGGACTGTAGGCTGGAACAAGTGTCGTGGCTTCGTCATCACGAAGAGAAGTGACATGCTAAAATTTATGTGTAACTCGTTTCGCCTGCTGATCCGTGCAGTAAAATCCTACGTGTGTTCTTATGGACGGGTCGGTTTCACCAAGCTCAGTTTATATATCCCTTCCCTACTCTTATCGTGACGCACACAAAATTCCGAGGACGAAAATTGGTGGGTAGTTACAACGATATTCAAATGCGTAGTTACGTGAGAGTAGCTATCATTCTTGCCTCAAATTGCTATTCATTTGAGGGTTAAAGATATATAAGCCGATTTCGAGTATTTTGTGTGTGTGTGTGTGTATTTATGTGTGTGTGTTCGTGTGTGTGTGTGTATGTCCCGAATATCACAGTAATAAGCAAGAAGAAATGCCAGTAGACCATTTTCGAAACTGCACGGGTTATGAGTACCTGCCGGCAGTGGTCTGAGGACGAGAAAACCAAAATCCTCAAACTAGGCATGCATCGGCCAAGCTTTACCAATGCGAGAAGGGAGTAGGGTGCTTCCTACCAAGTGCAAGTTAGCTGAAGCATTCCATACGTTTCTGTTGCATTTTTTTCCAAGTTTAAAACAGAATTTTATTGCATATCGTTCTAAAGTGTCCTCACGTCCAGATTCCATTTTTTTAATTCAGCAGCTGTAACAATCAGGCTTTAGTAGGGTATATTCCAATTTCTGTTGTAGCTGTTCATTTGAACCTGGAATCATAAAAATTGGCCAGATGTATAGCAATAACATAGTGAATTTTCAAGAGTCTACGACAATTTTAAATGCCTGTACAAAAAAAGTTTGGAAACTTATTGAAGGCATCACGTATGTTGACCAATGTCCATCGCTGAAAGCGTGTTTAACACGCACACAAGCATCAGAACTAGACTGTGTATCAGTGGAAGAAGATCACGTGATCCAATGATGCTGTTGAAAAAAGGTGGACTGCCGAGAACGTATATGTACTTATTCTGTGGGACGATAGGGGCATTGTAAGCAATAAGTCAATGGAGATAGTGACATGATTTAAGCGACGTTCGGCTGGTGAATACTGGGTCCTATCTCAGCATCTCTAAAGAGTAGGAAACTCCTTCGTGAGTAGTTTTCTGCCATGATAGTGTTATCTAGAACAAGACAACGCAACCATTCCTAGGGTTGTATGTGAGTGGTTTCATGAAACATAAAACGGTTATACTTAGTTACTTGGACCGCCAAACTCCTCAGATCTCAGTTCCATTAAACACTCGTTGAAAGTGAGCAACCGAATTCTCTTTACATTACCTCGACCACGTAAACTGCGATTGTTGATATTCCCGACACCATTTCACAGGAAAATTTAAGAAGTCTTGTTGAGCTTTGTGGACTCATGAAGGGCCAATACTTTATCAAGTAGATGGCCAAAATGTACTGGCACATTATGGTATATATGTACTTACCCAACCCCTCCGCTCTGGCAGGATGTGATACAAGTCAATTTTTAAGCGGTCTTTAACGGATTTGAATTCAGAATTGTTCCTTCGTCTAGACAGGTTGCCGAACTAAGGCTAAAATACTCCATCTGTTCTACGATTTACCTACTGGCTTTATATTTTCCCAAAGGGTATTAGTGTTATGTGAAATGCAATCAGCCTCGTCCCAATATGAACTCCTATCGCCGAGTCCATTTCCTGAGACGATAACCATTACACCATGGGCATCTCATCACTGTATATACTGGGGGATTTTTTTTAATATTAACAACCTAATATGAGTCCCTTATAATATAATTCAAATAGTTTCCCCATATTCATCTTTGTCTACACATTCTTGGAATCTCCCATGGATGATAAAAAAGGTTGATATTTCTATAGAAGTATTTCTATAAGAAAAGCAGAACTGATATTATGGAAACAACCTGAGGAAGATTCCAATAACGTGTTGACAGGGAGGGTGAAAGGCTGGAGACATTAAAATCCTAATATCATATAGGAATTTCCATTGAAATATTGAACATTTTTTACACCATCATTAAACATACAGAAAAAAACATTTACTTGTTTTATGTATTCAGCAGCCATTTGTCTCCATGTCGAGACAAATCTTCCTAATATAATTTTTATTATAATTGTAAATAATTGAAACAATTAGAAGTCCTTTGTAATTAATGCTTAATGGTAATCTTCTTTGAGGGTGAGTTCAAATGAAGAACCCCCACCACCACACACACACACACACACTATTATAGTTATTAAGTTCCAAATTAGAGTTGTAGATTATCTTATTTCTTTAAGGAATATATATATATATATATATATATATATATATATATATATATTAAAATAGCTAGGTCCACGAAGAGAATTGTATTTTTTTTTATTTATTCATTTATTTTTTTCTTACATACGTGTATGTTTCCAGCTTGTTGCTTTTGTCAGAGAACATATATTACACAAGGCCTTGTTAATGAGGTACTCAATGAGACTTGAACTCACTCGTGTTTGCAGCTTCAATGATTTTCAGTTGGTTATGGGTTTATATAGAGGACTTTCTCTCTTTTTCTTTGGGTGCGTTTACCTTAGTCTGGTTTACCTCTCTTTGATATTTGATATGTTTTTGTCGTTGTGTGTATGTATGTATGTGTGTGTGTGTGTGTGTGTGTGTGTGTGTGTGTGTGTGTTGGAGTAGTTTTGGATTTCACTAACAGTTATTTTTCCTCTGTGGATGCGAAATTTTTTAATACTGTATGTGTGATAGTGTGGTTAGAAATTTACTGCTAACTTTTTCCCTAATAGTTTTTTTCGGTGTATATATATATATATATATATATATGTGTGTGTGTGTGTGTGTGTGTGTGTGTGTGTGTGTGTGTTTGTATATATATATATATATATATGTGTGTGTGTGTGTGTGTGTGTGTGTGTGTGTGTGTGTGTGTGTGTGTGTGTGTGTGTGTGTTTCCAGTTTGATGCTTTCGTTAGAGAAAATGTCTGGCACAGGATCTAGTTATTTATATAAACATATATGTATGTTTATTTCCATTCATGTGTGTATGTGATTCATGTTATATTTAACTTTGGTTTAAATTCATCAATAAAAATTCTTTTCCTTTATTTGAAGTAGCGTGTAGTCGTTGGTTTGAAATATTTGCATTAAAATTTACTTCGACTACATTGTTATAGGTGTTTCAAAACATTTAATTTTCTGTTTTCTTCGATTTTGATATTACTTCTGTGTAGTGATGGCCTTGTATTAAGGACCTGTGTTGATCTTATGTATATTTCTTTCCATTCGAAACATTCAATTATGTAGACTACGTTTTTTGAGTTGTAACTTCAGTTTTTTATTTATTTTGAATTTGCTTTCTAGGTTTTTAATGGTAAAGGATTTACCTTCTGTAATTATATCACATATTTTGCATCGTTTATTATTACATTTGGTAATTCCTAGTGTTGTGTTTTCTCTGATTCTAGAAGAGGTGAGTATTCATTTAAGATTTTTGGGTTGTCTTTGGCTTTTAATGATTTTTGT
>OY757910.1:14023487-14184885 GCA_963585895.1 Sepioteuthis lessoniana
ATCATAAAAACTTTTCAACATCTTGGTTCTTCTTTCATTTATTTACCTTAAGACTTAGCGAGGAAACAACGTAACAACACGTAACAATATTTCTTTGCTAAATATCTAAAAACAGGATGTGGCATTAAATAACCTGCTGTGGTTGATATTCCATAAAACCAAACCAAACCATTGGTGCCAACTTGTTCTCTGAACAGCTGGAGTAGATGTATACCATTGTGTAGCAAAAATATGCGACAGTGGTAAACAGAAAGTGAGCTCTTCTGCACAAAGACAACACAAGACCTCACACCACTTGAATGACAAGTTAATGTCACATTTAAAATATGACTCCTTTAGATTATTACTTGTTCCAATCCATGGATCATTTTCTCAGCTTGCAATACTTCAACAACCAAAAGGTGAAAGATTCAGTGAAGAAGTTCTTTATCTCAAAGGATAAGAACTGGTATCAGTTAAATTTATCATTTAAATTGATAAATCTCTCTAGTGGCACATTTTGATACAAGTTCATTTAAAGATGAGCAATATGAAACTTTCGTGAGTTTTTCTCTTTTATTTTAGAGTTGAAAATGATATAGCTCTGCATTTTTCACATAGGACACTGTATTTTACTGCTTAAAAATCGTTTTTGTGGTAAATTTATATATATATATATATATATATATATATATATATATATATATATATATATATTATTATTATTATTATTATTATTATTATTATTAATACAATTGAATCATAGTCTTATGTGTAAATTAAATAACACTGTCACTAAGTGTTTTAATCTAATAAGAACTCAATTTGATTGTATTTAAGTTAATATTCTTTATCTTTTCAAGTTATATATAAGGAAAAATGATAATTCCAGTAAAATATTGATGCTTTCATTCAGTCCAATCATGAAATATAAAGAAAGAGATTGAGAAAGCAAGCAATAATTTTTTTAATATGTGAAATTAGATTTCATGACTGAAAACTCACTATATGGACAAAAGATATCAAGTTATTCCATATTTCATTTTAACATCAAATTGCATTCTACAACTTTTAGAAATGGGAAAGTATAATTATCAGCAAGAAGAAATTGATCACTTTCTATCCATTCAATCTTACCGCTTTTCTAAAGAATTGGGGAGTTCATTAAAGGCAATATTTAAAAAGAAAGAATGTGTTTGCATATAAAGGTGTACAACAAATGGAAAGACAATTCTTTTTAATTGAACTGTTAATAGCAATAACATTTTATAAATAACAACAACATGAAGAGAGAAGACTTACTGCATAGGCAACAGCTTGTCTTTCATATAAGCTAGTCTTTCATATACACTTGACCAAGTATATATAAAATATATTGCTGAAACATTCAGGAACATTCACAAATATTTGAATGAACATAGAAGAGACATTAAAGTTGGTAATTTAAAAAATGCACTTCTTCAACACATTTCTAAGTCAGATCATAACTTTGATTTTAATGCCACCATGATGCTAGTCTAAATCTACAACAAAAGATTAAGACAAATTTTCAAAGCCAATGCAATCTCACTTTATCCTTTTATCAACAATTGATCCAGCTTTTACAACATCTCCCCATACTTGGGGAAACTTATTTTAAATAGCAATATATATATATGTGTGTGTGTGTGTGTGTGTGTGTGTGTGTGTGTGTGTGTGTGTGTGTGTGTGTGTGTGTGAGTTAAAGTATAAAAAAACAAGGTATTCAGAGGATGAGTTTCTTTATAGTTGAAAAATCTGCCAACATTAAATGTTTTGAATTTTATATCAAACCATCACCAGGGCAATGATGTTGTATTTTCTGAATTACATTCAGCATTAGAAATGAAATGAAAAATGAGAAAAGTCTTTGTATATTATTACTGTATTCTGGTTTACTGTGTTTTAAGTCCTAATGTTAAAAGTTGCTGTTGACAATACTTTTGCATCAAATAGCAAATGGTGATGATATATATTAGGACCATTGTATTTTATTGATAAGAACAGATCAGACATGTTCATAATATGATTTTTTTTTAATTCTACAAAATGTTAATATTTACCAATAATTGCATGAAGTACTCCCTTTATGATAAAGGAGTTCACAAGAGCACCACCTAATTTGATGTGTCCTCCAATTACAATATCATTAGACCACTTGATTTTGAGATCAAGGTTCTGAAAAAAGAAGAAATACAAGAATAATCAAGCATTATAAGTGCATAAAAAAACTGAAAAAAATAAGCTGGTCATTTTCTACATGGGAATGGGTTCTAATAAATGAGGGCAAAAAAATTTATGAGGTGGGGATGGATGAAGTGGGGGGTAATAAATTGGAATGTTAATAGCAATTTTCTTTTAGGATAAAAGAGAGATTTAATGAAAATGAGATGAAAACCTATCTTCCATGATGATGGTTAGAGAATACAATCATAATAGTAAGATAATGTAGAAAATTTTGTTTAACGTACCCTGGATGGAGTTCTGAAGCAGGACCTAGATTTAGTACTCCATATAATCTCCACTCAGTACAAAAAATATCCAAAAACAAGCCAGTCATGTTAGTCCAAAACAGAACCTTCATTAAATCCCAGTATAGTGCTTTGGGGCCATGAAAGGTCACTGGACTGAGGAAGCTTATGAAAGACAGCAACTCTTCTTTTGATCTATATTGGTCCTCAGCTTTTCAGTTGGACCTTAACCTAGGTAAAGGGAATGCTAACTTTCAAACCTCATGCTGAATCCCCTGTCAATAATCAACTTAAGAATACAAACTTCTCTGCAAATCAATGACTTTGTAACTCTAGCATCCAAAGCCTCCTTTACACAACCATTGGGGATAGATCTGCCTATGAACTATGAGAAGAGTCAATTTAGCACCAATAAACAAACCATGAGCAGATATACAGACAACTGGTAAAGAATCACAAGAAAGATGGGCATGGCACAGGTCTCTGTTTGGCCTTTTAAGGACAACCATCTTTGAAGTCACAAAGCTACCAGTGCTCTGAACTTTGCATGTACTTCTGACCACTTCTTATCCAGTTGAAGGTCTGGACTGAGTCATTCACAAAGGATGCAAATCGGCTCATCCTTCCATGAAATAGTTCTGATAGAGAGACGCCACTTTTCCAGGCTCCCAACTGCAAAATTTTGCTCTTTTCAAAATTGATTTGGCCCTTGAAACTGTCTCATACCTTGCAAGTACCTGCTATACTTTGGATTTGTCTAAACAATTGAACACAAACATGGTGACGTCATCAGTGTACAGAGAAACATTTGCCCATAAGTAACTCAGGAGTACAGTTCCATGCAGAACTTGATTTGCTTTCTCATCCCTAAGCCTTTGGAGCAGAGGCTCTGAAGCAAGAGCATATATTAGAAGGGACTATATGTAATTGAATGGCGTTCTTTGATGGCCAGTTCATACCCCACTTCTAGAGAATCCACCAGACAAATATTCTTCCCTTTGCTAAAGGGTACTTTCTTCCTTTTAGATCTTTCTCAAGGAAGAGGGAAATATCCAATTGGGCCAGTTCCCTCTGACTCAGCCTTCTGTAGAATGAGAACAGGGAGTTATTTTTTTCTGTACCATAAAAGAGTTTAGGAGTGGGTATAGGTGTATGTTTGGCCAAGGATTTCTTTTGAGGGGCTTTTGGGTGGGAAAATCGGGTAGGGGTAATTGTTTTGTGGTATATTTTCTGTATGGTATTTTTGTGAGGATTGAACTGAGTTTCAGCCTTCTTTTTCTTTTTCTTTTTTACCTTGATTCTCCAGAGATCTTTAAAGCTTTGCTGCACCGTAAATGTTATCTTACCCACTTCCACTTACAGTTCCTGTCTCATTTTGCTGTTTTTGTTGGAGCTTAATTTATTGATTTTATTGTTGTTTCAGTTGCTCTTTCTATTCTTTCTGGTGGTACTAAAGAATTCAACCTTTTTCTGAATAAGTTTCTGCTACTCCGAAGATATTTCTGTGTGCCTTCCAAGATACAAGCAGTTAAAAATTGTCTTTTATTTAAGTTAAGAAAGTTACTGCCCAATCGTAATATTGCCGGATGATTCCGAGTAATAGTTAAAAAAAAAAAAAAAAGAGAATAAGATTCTATTAGGACAAAATAGTCAAACTTTATTTACATACACTCGAAAAAATTTTGTTTGTTTGTCGGTATTGTTTTATTTTTCTTACATAACCTTTAGTTTGTCGTCCGTTTTGAGTTATATATCAAGGAGAGTGATCTCTCTTCTATCGTGAGGTTATTTCTACAGAAATGAACATTACCTTATCAAGGTTTTCTCTCCTTACAATGCACGCAAGTTATGTCCCTTTAATAGCAAAAAGAAAATGACTGATCAATTCTTAGGTCGTTAAAATTGATAATTATATTTTTTTTAATTTCAAAGTAAAGAGGATTTTTGATAATAAGATATACTATACTTTTGAAATAAAAATTATGAATGATTCAATTATTTTTGTCTTCATTAATTCATTGCAAATCTTGTAAAAAAAGTTATAGAAACAGATATTGACCACTCTCTCAGTAGTTACAGCAACTCTTACAGTAATTAGATAGATAGATAGATAGATAGATAGATAGATACATACATACATACATACATACATAGAGAGAGAGAGAGAGAGAGAGAGAGAGTGTGTGTGTGTGTGTGTGTGTATGAGTGTGAGAGAGAGAGTGAACAAAAAAAATTACCTACAAACAAGATTTATAAACTTATAAGTTTTATTGATTTTTTATCTCCCAATCAGTTTCATCTATCAGGAAAGTGTTAATAAAATTATTTGAAGAATAATTGATTCAACATATTTACAAATACATTTTAAATGAGTATTTTTGTTTTTGAAATTTGGACATGAATTATATCATATAGAGTATTGGTCATTGTTTTACAATAACTTCAGATTTGAAAAGAATTTGTAACTGATGTTTATTTTTTAAGGCAATGAAATGCTAAGTAGAAAAAAGTTAATGAGCATAGTTTTATGATTAAATCTATGTGAGAAGGAATTACAAAAGATTAAAATGTGGCTCATTCTTTTGGGGTGGGGGTTTGTGGGGTAGTTTCGTTTTTGTTTAGGTATTTTAGGGTTAAAGTTTCTTGACTTAATATCTGAATATCTTCATAGGTTACTCGTAATAGTTTTTTTTTTAAATATGAATAAATAAAAGTATTATTTCTTTTATTAAGAAATTTAATACAACATAATTGGCATTTCATTTCTTGCTTTTAAAAAACAATTAAGTATACTTTTAAGCTAAAAGTTAAAAACGAAAAAAATTAATCCACTGTTTACTTGTTAATCATCTGAAAAATTTGACAAAACAAACACGGTTAAAATTGGGGCTAACATAGAAATCAAATATTAAAAATGTTAATAGATTCTTTAAAATAACAGATATATTGTAATCCTGTTCCTTTAAATACTGGCATTGAAATTTAAAAAAAAAAAGGTGTTTCTGACATCTTTTAGATCAATTACGAAATGAACAGATTTCAAAATAGGTTTGATGCCTAAAAACTCAAGCCCAAAAGTTTGTTTCCAGTTGGCTATGCCAAATTATATTTAACCTTATAAATAAACAGAGTACAATAAGATCTTGATCTACAATTGATTCAACTTTAGTCATACGATTTTTGCAACTTTCTAATGTGGTAAACTATTATTTATTAATAACTAAGCACTTGTGTTTAAGTTTGAACACACTGTTTTGTCTTAATTTAAAACATAATGTCTTAATTAAAACATGATGAAAAACAGGGTATAATAAAGCCTCTATTTTGTAATGAATAAAATAAAACAAACTTAGCTTATTAATTTGTTTTATAATATTATAATCAAATTTTAAAAATAACAGTTTAGATAAATTTTTAGAAATATATATATATATATATATATATATATAATATATATATATATATATATATATAAAGTTTTAGAAAAAAATATATATATATTTATCCAAAAGAGGACATAAATGATAAGAAATATTATACTGGCGTTTCATCTACTAATTTTAAAATTAGGTATGGAAATCATAAATTTTCCTTCTCCCATGAGCATCAAAAAAATCAAACTGCTCTATCAAAACATTATTGGGGATTAAAAAATAAAGGGTTAACCCCCCTGACATTCAATGGTCCATATTGAAAAGATCTAGTAGCCCAAAATCTTTCAATAGTAGGTGCAATCTGTGTCTTGAAGAAAAAATCCACAAATGAACTAATAGCTAGGTGTAGACATAGGGCCAAATTTAAACTATAAATAATTAAACAAAAAAATTTTTTTTAAAAAAAAAGCATAGTTATTTTTGAGAATTAAAGTTAATTTGAGAATAAATAAAATAAACTGTTAGATAGAAAATTGTGAAAAAGCATATCATACATATGTACTACACATAAAAAGTGTAACTGATAAATGCTTTCTAAATAGTTTTGAAATTTTAAAATATATTAAATAAATTAAATATTTGTTTTTGTTTTTATTTCAATATATCTATTACTGCATCTTTACGTGAGATTATTTATTAAAGTTTAAATCTAATAAAAAATATCTGTAATTTAGGTCTAAATGTAAATTTTAAAAAATTATTATTTAAAAAAATTTTTTTTTAATGAATTTACTACATTGCTAACCGAAATTTAAATTTAAAACAGAAGTGGGCTTAATGAAGAGGTAACTCTTCACCCCTCTTCTATCCCCTCCCACTCTTCTATCCCCTCCCACTCTTATGTGTCTATTCTATTTTTTTTTATCAAAAAGATCTGAAGAAGTCCTGTAAATTTTTTTTTTTTCGTGTTTTTGGAAATTTCAAAAATGCGTAACAGGATGGAAATAAATTTATAATCCTTTGTGATTGATTTCATTGTTTTTTCTTAAAGTATATATATATATATATATATATATATATATATATATATATATATATATCTTTTGGATTTTATACTAGATGGATATTGTAGAAAGAAAATCCTAAAATAGAATTGTTCTCACCAGTGGCTGACTTGCCATTGGATAATATAATGATACATATATATATACATAAGAGAGAGAGAGAGAGAGAGAGAGAGAGAGAGAGATAATATATATATGTATATATATATATACATATATATATAAAGAGAGAGATTATATATATATATATATATATATATATATATATATATATATATATATATAATAGGATGGGGTGTTACCTTGCCAAACACTGGGGAGGTTCCATCTTCAATATAGTGAAGCTTTTCAAAGGAAATTTCTTGAGATGACAAAGAAAAATTTGCTATCCACTAACATTATGATTTAAGATCTGAACAACAAATCCTCAGAGTATCCGTTTCAGCAATTAGACAGACATCTCTGCACAATTACTTCAAGAAAACAAAAAAGGAAAAGGAAATCTGTGACCATGAACAAAACAATGATAATTGTGTTTAGTGCATATTATAGAAATTGTTATTTAACAGGTTTTTACATAATACAAATCTTTCAGAGACTGACAAGTATTAGCTTATTTTTCTATCTTCTACTCAGACAGTTTAGTACAAGGCCAATAAAGCTCAGAACTGGGAGTGGGGGGAGCTATTTTCCACCTGCCTTCATTCACAGTCAAATATCAATCTCCATCTAATCTGAGTCTTAATAACCCTCTCTGACTACATCTTGCATCAAAAGATCTCAACAAATCTTCCCATTGATCTCATTTCCTTTTTCTTTGTCGTTTAATCTATGTATTTTCATAGCTAGGTCAGAGTCAATGTCGAGTTTTCCTCAAAAAACTTGTAATAAATTCCACACCAATCTCCTGAGCTAAATTTAGCTGCAGCAGTTGATTTGATTAGTCAGTTAACTTGAAATATCACACTGCTTTATGATCAAACAATCTAAAATTCCCTTTCATAATAATGACCTTGCAACAACATTTTGTTTTCATGATTTCACTTTTTCATCAATCTAATTTGACATTCTTTTTCAAAACAATGACTAAATTCCATTCATTACTGAATAATTCCTATGTTTGATGAGTTTTTTTTTTTTTTTTTATCAAGACAATGTTATATGACCGAAAAAGATCTCTTCTAATTTATTGTACACACAAAATAATGATTGCACTAGAGCATTCACCAGATGTTATCAATGCTAAGACTTTCTTCAAAATGGAAAAAGGAGCTTCTTCACAGAGGATTTTCAGGATTGCTTTGCTCTCTTTATGTCTCTCCCGTATTTCTTTCTTGGAGAAATCTACATCTGTCCCACACTGAGCTGTAATCAAGGTCATCTTCTTGCATTATTTGATTTTCATCCGAGTTTTCAAACTCATTCTTGCCCACCTGATCATACATTATTTCGTCTTCTGAGGTTTCGTTCTGTAAAGGTTGTTCCAATAAATCATTAACGGAAGGAATAGTAGAGATTTCTTCCTTATTTTTCCCTTCATATTTGCCCTGGGGCCTTATTTGATCTGCATGGGCTAATATACTCTTCCCGTTTTCTCTATTTATTATAGCTGTATTGTGGCCTTTTTGCATGATAAATTCTGGATTTGATTCTTTGTTCTTTTTGTACCACACTTTTTCATTTGTGGAATACGACATCGTTAGCAGAGCTCTAATTTGCCTTCCCATTAAAGCTGGTGGGCTTTTTAGTCTTCTGGCGTGTGGTATTGTGTGATAGCTGCCTTGGTAGAAAAACTTCTATTTTTTCTTTTTGCTGAGAACATGCTTTCAGTCCCATTTTATGGTCTGCACCATTCTTTCTGCCAACCCATTCGATTGAGGGTGATATGGTGGTGTCTTATATGGTTTACACCCTATTTTTTCCAACCATAAATTAAGATCTTCATCACAGTATTCTGGTGCATTGGCAGATACCAGGGTTTTTGGTATGCTGTTCCTGGAAAATATGATCCTTAGAATCAGTTTTATCATAGAACCTTTCTTGTCTGGCATACGGATTACTTTGGGCTAGCCTGAAAAAGAGTCTACTTGTATTAATAATAGTCCTGCTCCAGTAATGTAAGCATAATCCATATGCATACAACTCCATGGCTCCACTTCTCTGGGCCATGAATGTAATCTGTGTAAAATTTCTTAATTCTTTACATTTTTTGTATCTTTTTATATATTCTTCAACATCTTGTGAATATCCCGGCCACCATGCTTCTAATTTTATCCTTTTTTGTGTGGCCACTATACTCCACAATGGATATCATCATGTACACTTTTTATCACCAATTTTCTTTGTGTTTCTGGGGGAATTATCAGATCCCCATTACAAATCACTCCATGTTTTTTCATTGACTTATGTCTTATTTTTTGTTGGGTCTCTGGAGCAATTTCCCCATATGTTTTTCTTTTTCTCGATGTTATCCTACTTAGTACTGTATCATGTCTAGTTTCTGCAGCCATTCTATCTAAAGACAAAACATCAGTCTCTACCCAAAGTAAAAATCTATCTTCATATTCTTCTTCTGTTTTATCTTTTGACTTCTTGTAAAATCGCAATCTTGATAGTGTATCTACAGGCGAAATTGAATTTCCTTTGACATATTCTCAATCAAAGTCAAATGCTATTAATCTTATTGCCCATCTTAGTATTCTCGATGACGCGACTGAGGGTAATTTTTTCTTGGGTTGAATATAAACTCGAATAGTCGATGATCACTTCTCAAAAGAAATTTTTTACAATTAAAAACTGTTGGGCTCTATTGGTTGTCCACACAATGGCCAAGGATTCTTTCTCTATATTTGAATAATTAAATTCAGTGTTCGTTAGTCTTCTTGATAACTACATTATTGGGTGTCCTTCTTGTGACAATATTCCAGATATTGAATGTTCATTTGCATCTGTGGTTAACGTAATGTCCTTTTTCGGATCAAAAATTTTCACTACTGGTTCCTTTGCCATAATTACTTTTAATCTATCAAAAGATTTTTGTTATTTCTCTGACCAGATAAATTTAACATTTTTTCCCTAAATTTGTAAACGGCTCAATCAAGTCCGTATATTTTCGAACATATTGTTCACCTTCTCATTTGTTTCTCCTTTATACTCTCTCTCTCTCTCTCTCTCTCTCTCTCTCAGTGACTGCCTCGAATCTCTTTCTCATATATGTCTCTCCTTTTTCACTGTCCTGAGGTCAACCTGTAAATCTCACAAGAAAACAACTTACAATTAAATCAATCAACCGGAATCCCTAAGTAATTTATGTAGATGCGCTAAACCAAAGCCTACATGATAAACTAGAAGAACAATTTGATTAAATGTCTTTCCACTTGATTGAATAATAGAATAGAAGTGACACCCGACCTGAAACATTTGCTAATTTAAACACAACATTCCGCAATAGATCAGGGATCCACAAGCTAAAGTTAACATTGGAGCAGAAGGGATTACTCTACTTTAGCGTAATTTTCAGAATATGTTCCCAGAAAAAGTCCAACAAAATGAATTGCCACTTCTGGCTCCACATGTCAAGAAACAACTACACTTATTGCCTACAATGGGGCAATCATACCCCAACATGGGTCTGTGAACATACAATGTGCATACAACCATGAATAGAGAAATATCAAATTCTATGTGGTTACCTTGTAAAGCGCAGACGTATTGGAACTCTCTTCCCTCAGAGAACTGAAGCTTGTAACTGTATATTGTGCCATCCAGCAAATGTCAAATTAACTCCACAGGAGACCTCATGGAAATGTATCCTGATCATTTTGACAAAGTTAACTGGATGTTATATACAAGCGTGTGGTTGCAAGAAAAATAAGACTAACAAAAAGATTTGGTTTATTTTGTTTATTGAATAATTAAAATAAACAAGCGGATGAAATATCTAGCCGGCTGACGGGGGGTTATCTATTCGGTGACAAGCGGTTGCTTTGATATGGTCGGACGTTGTTGTCAGGTGACGCTCTTAGCAGGACCAATGATTCAACTGCTGTTGTGACCTCTGCTTGGCCTATTTATATGTTCCCGACGTCAAACACTGGCTCCAGAAAATACTATTTGTGGAAAAAAAAAGGATTGGTTGACAAATTGACCTTTTTTTTTCTAATTGAGAATTTTCTGAGGATTTTGGATAGACTATGTGCAAAGCCTATGCGCAGAAGCCATGATTTTCTCAGTTTGACACTGGCCGTTGTTGGATCAACATCCGGTCACTGTTATTTTCTTCTGCAGTGACGATGTATGTCGGTCTATGTTTTGTATGTTTTAGTAGTTAGGTGTGTGAAGAGTTAAGTGGATGAATCAGAAGAGATTTGATGTATTTTACTATAACATGGAGAATACCATATAGTATTCTATGGAATATAAGGATGGTTTGATGTGGTGCAGTGGGAAATTATGATGTTAATAACTAACTTTTTCTTCTTATCGCCCATTTACTTGTTGTTTTCTTTCTGTTTGTTGAAGCTGCAAATGAAGGAATGACGTAAAGAGAGACAGGAATACTTTTAAACTCAATTTTTATTTTCGGAGTTTACAACTATTTTGTGGAAGGAATGTTTATCTGAACCAGAAGAAATAACCGTACTTCTTGTTTGAGGTGTTACAGGAATCTTAGGAATCATTTTGGCAAATTGTGAATCGTCTGCATGTAGTGTTAGGTGTTTGAGGGTCCGGAATGTGTGTCTGTGATCAGTCAGTATGTTCAGCTGATCCTATTTACCAACCCCTCCGCTCGGGCAGGATATGACACAAGGTCAATTTTTAAGCAGAGTTTGACAGGTTTGAATTCAGAGTTTTCCTTCTCCTAGACTAGTTGCCTCACCAAGGCTGAAGAACCTAGTCTGTCCTACTATTTACCCATAGCTGGAGGGAGAATAATTGGATTCATACCTTTCCCAAGGGTATTAGTGCTATGTGAAGTGCAATCAGTCTCGTCCAGGATTTGAACTCGAGTCGCCGTGTCCAATTCCTGCGACGATAACCATTACACCACGGGCACCTCCTGTATGTTCAGCTGATGTTGCTCTGAGAAGGAGACACCACATACTCCTCACCCAGAGGCCTTGCAGAGACATGTTCTCCAACTGGCAGTCGAGAGAAAAAATTAGCTGTTCGTCTCAGTCGATCTGATAAAGGCTTCTGAGGTGGTGTTTCTTTTTGGCGCCATCTTTTGAGGCATGCACAGATTGTGCTTCCTATCAGAGGCGCTCCGGAAGATTGTTGTTTTTGTATTTACTTATTTCATTTCGTCTTTATCCTATTTTATTTTTATTTTTTATGTCATTTTTTAATTTCTTATTCAATCTGCACAATTGAAAACAAACAGCACACCAGTTATCCATGCAACCAGGTAATGTTTCATCAACCTATAGGACGAAATCAAAGCAGAACTATGATGACCGAAAAAACTATTTGAAATATAGATGAAAATACTGCCTGGGTAAACAGCATTGTGTTTGTGCACAAAAGCAGTGAAAAAATCAGGATATTTCTAGATCAAAAATACCTAAATAAAGCCGTCAAGCGATGCTACTACAAGACACCTACATTGGAAGAGGTCTGCTCTTTTTAGAACACTTCTCTTACCATTACACCTACCATGTTCAGAGCAAGCCAACTACACTGGTACGCAGTATTGGAACAGACTACAATTGGACGCCAAAACGACGTCCGGACCAATGACGGCCGACTAGCAGCTCACCAGCCAACGCAAACCAGGCCGCATCACCAGGCCAACAACCAGGGAAATGAATGAGAAACTTAATACTTCCTTGGACAATCAAAAGGTTGGGAAGGTCAAGAGAGATATCTATATGGTTTGGTTTGGTTTGGTTTTATGGCATATCAACCAATATAGGTTATTTAATGCCAAATCCTGTTTATTCATATATATTAAATATATAGGATTTAGTTTGGTTTGGTTTTATGGCATATCAATCATTGTAGATTATTCAATGCCAATTCCTGTTTATACATATATATTAAATATATGTGGGACTGAATTAAATGAATAAATAAATCAAGTAAAAAATAAGAATTTCCCAGGAGCTCTCTGACAAGAAACGCGATCCACGCATGCTAAGAAAAAAAAATGGGCCTCTTGGCACTAAAAAAGAAATTTTCAGCTCTTTTCTCTTTACACCTTCCTACTAGAGAGACAGCTTTTCTTGGCTAGGGAAGAAAGTTCTCACCACGAAATAGTTGTCGTCCTGTAGAATAAAGATTAAGTCTAAAGTATTCTTTTCTGAGCCTTTATTCCATTTTAAGTTCATTTACAGCTCTGGCCAACCATAGGAGAACAACTAAATGGGGTGATAAGAAAAAACAAAGAATCAGATACCAAAAACTACAAAGTCATCCTATAAAACACAGTCATTAACCCAAACTGAAACGGACAACTACTAACCACTTACTAACCAATGAAATAATAACAACCAAACCTCATTTACTCCATACACACGCACACACACACACACACACACACACACACACACATATATATATATATATATATATACATATATATATATATATATATTTGTAAACACATTTTGTAGATAATATTTTTAAACGAACCTGAGCTCTTTTGCATACATAGTTAAATGGTTTCAAGTATTGCTCTATAACAGTAACAACTTAACATCAGTCATTTATTTTTGCACATTGTTTGTTCTATTTGGCCCATAAACAGAACCCTATCAGGTGCTACCACTCCGGGTCAGAGGAGAACTGGGAGCAATGGCAATTAAGAGGTACTCCACATTCCCCAAATCTCCAAGGCTAGAGCCTCGCAATCTGTTTCGCGTTATATCCAGGAGAGTCATTGGGGAGTTTTACCCCTCTGCAGAGATGCATGTATTCTACATCCTCAGCTGAGTGGGCTGTATTTACAGAGAAAATAAAATATTAAAAATTATATAAATTGTTTAAAAGTAGAAAATATAGGATTTACAGAAACATCAGTAAGATCTAATTTTAAAGAAATCTTCTCTCTAAGTAAATTCACAAAAAAAGCTAAAGTGGCTATAATGGATTTTTAACACTGATTTTTATACTTCTAAAATCCAGATTCCCCAATTTTTTATACAATAATCTTTATATATATATATATATATATATATATAGTTTGTTGGCATATCAATCTTCATGAGTTATTGATAGCCACAGCTATCCTTGAAAAAGAACAGTAGTCATACGATTTAAACCTTAGCTGGGGGAGGAGGATAAGGAGGTGCATGCCTTTACCAAATTTATTAGTTCGAAAGTGAACGTAATAATACGACTGGAGTTTGAATATGCTTACTTCGAGACCGCAGATCAGCACTTTAGCCATTAAATCATGAAGACAGATAGATATACACACACTCTTTTGGTTTGTTAGTTGGTCGTTATGTTCTATGGCATACCAACCTATGTAGGTTAGTTAATGCCAGATCCTGTTTATCATATTTACCAACCCCTCCGCTCGGCCAGAATATGACACAAGGTCAATTTTTTAAGCGGAGTTTAACAGGTTTGAATTCAGAGTTTTCCTTCTCCTAGACTAGTTGCCTCACCAAGGCTGAAGAACCTAGTCTGCCCTAGCTGGAGGGAGAATAATCGGATTCATACCTTTCCCAAAGGTATTAGTGCTATGTGAAATGCAACCAATCTCGCCCAGGATTTGAACTCGTGTCGCCGTGTACATTTCCCGCAACAATAACCATTACACCACGGGCACCTCCAGATCCTGTTTATATATATATATATATATACACACACACTCAAGGGCTAATTTTTTGCACACAGTTAAATAGTTTCAAGTATTGGTATTCTCGTTGCCTGATGCCCCTCCTACCTCATTAGAAACCGGAAGTTGAGTTACAGAAAACTCTGAGTTGTTGGAACCCCGCCTCAAGAGAAATACTGACTAAAAAAAAACGACAGACTCAGAGTTTGCATGCCCAACCTCTGAACCGTCCGCCTGGCACTCGTGCCTGTTGGGAAGCAATAATAAGCAAAGATCCACATTGCACTTGGCCTTTTGGCCTGATAAATCATTGACAAGCGTTGATTCCCATTTCACTTGGTGAATCGATGACAAGCAATGACTCACTGATGAGTACCTGATTCCTTGGGGTGTCCCCTACACGCAATACCCACTTTGCGGGGCTAAGTTTATCGCCTAACATCTTAGGGACTAAGTATTTTTTGCACCTGGCGCACGAATTTCGATTCGTGCGCGGTCCCCATATTAAAATAACCTCGTGTTAAATCCTACCTGGTTGGAAGTACGAATAAATATCGACCTTCCAGGCCTCGAGCGAAAAGGATGAGAATGTGGCTCGACCAGAAGTTCGTGCCTCCTATCTTCTTTTAGCAACCTCCAGACGATCAGATGCCATCACCTCCTTTTTTCTCGGCCGCGAGCAGTGACACAGCAACCCAGCCTGTTCTTTTTAACTGTCTTTTTCAGGACTAGCTTAAACTGTTCTTTTCAATGCTATAAGTGTTCCTTTAACTCTGCAGTTCTTTTCAGGACAACAACAGGTCTTATCTCCCCTCTACTCGGTTAATTGCCGAATCAATGACCGGGACATCGATTAGCAAGTTTCTGCCATTTAACACATCCAACTCTCCGGACGTCTACAGATACCTGACCACATAGTTGCACCAACTACCCGTCGAAAATCATCTAAACTCGCTGTTGTCAAAAACTATTTAACAGCTGAGTTTACATTTTTGAAATAGCTGGAACTTTATTCAAATTTACTTAGATGTATTTATCGCCAAAAAAGTTGGCATTTTAAACTTACTCTCTTCCCTTTGTCATCCTTTCCTTGTCTGTATCACATCATTCATTTCTAAAAGTTTGTGGGATCAACATATTTCTCATCCCTGCAACACCATCAAACACAAATGATTCTATTCAATTATAGACAAGTGTATGGTTGCAAAAGACAACGGACGAGAGGAGTGGATTGAATTTCGTTTATTCTAAATAAACAAAAGTTAGTTGATTTAAAAAAGATACAGGCTTTTTTCTTCCACCAGAAAGGTGAATGGGTGTAAGTCTGTTCTTGGCTGGCTGACTTGGTTGCGTGCAGCGTAATGATACGGTGTAGGTAGGTAGGCTGTCAGTGGTCTTTGATTTCGTTTGAACTGTAACTCATGAATATTTCCTCTGGTACCAGTACCTGGTGTCAACTGCTTTTCGTAACTTTTTGTTAAGAGTTTGGGTTCAAAATCGGTTCCGAAAAACTGGAGGGGTGGGAACTTATGATTGGTTGAAATAAGACATTTAAATTGTCGGTTGATTTAGATATTCAACTCGAAGTTGAGCAGAACCTACGTGCGCTGGAACGTCCACAACTCCATCCTTGTCACAGACTATTCGACCAAGATGGGCATCAAGACAGTTTGTCAGCCTCCCTATAGTCCAGACCTTGCTCCCTGTGACTTTTGGTTATTCCTTAAGCTCAAGGAAAAACTTAGAGGCTATCGTTATGAGACAATTGAGGAGATGAAAGAGGCTGTGACGAAGGTCATTGACACGCTCACACAAGAGGACTTGCATGGGGCCTTCAAGAAGTTATTGGAACGGTACAACAAGTGCATTGCAGCCGGGGGAAATTACTTCGAAGGGGACTAAAGTTTCATGTGTGTACTATCAATAGAAGTGTCGATACGAAAAAAAGTCTGGAAACTTATTTAATGCGCCTTATATATCTCTCTTTTTTATTGTGACGAAAAGGTCAAAATGGCTGTCAGTTAGTGAGAGGAACAGAAAAACTAAGGAATCGGTCTGCAATCATTGACAGTACGTTGGGGACACATATTCATATTTACACCACGTTGTGATTGATCTATATTCAGAGCTCCACTCTGAACTTTTTTGACAGGGCTGATCAGGGCCACGTCTCAACGCAGATCTGTAGTATCACTTCCCTTACTAAGGTGGGGTTTGAAGGTTTTTCGCGTCGTGGTCACCAATGTGGAGTTTAAAGGTTTTTAGGTAGTCAGTGGCTAAGGACAAGGCTGTGTTGCCGTAAGATATCTGACTCCATATTTTGGTTATATTATTTTACCCCACGTTGACTGGCTGGCGCAATGCCTTGCCCAAAGAAAGTCCAAAAGAAATATACTAAAAGAAAAGATAGAAACAGATAAGAGACGAAAATATGGAGTCAGATATCTTACGACAACACAGCCTTGCCCTTAGCCACTGACTACCTAAAAACCTTTAAACTCCACATTGGTGACCTCGACGCGAAAAACCTTCAAACCCCACATTGGTGACCTTAGTAAGGGAGGTGATACTACAGATCCATTGGCCTCCAGGGCCAATGCCCAAGGTGTATTCTGCTCTGATTGTCCATTTCTCCTGACTAACCGCCTGTCCGACTCCGTCTGTCAAATCTCTTATCATTATATAATATTTTCAACGCCCATACATTTCCTTCCGGTTCTCAATTCACGTGATCTATTTCTGCTGTCGTCTTGTTTATCTTAAGACACAGGTGCGATATCCAGTTTAGAAATCCACAACTAACATGCTTTCAAAGGTCAATATGTAGCACTAATAATTTTATTTGCTCACAGTTTAATAGTTTCAAGTATTGCTATGTAACACAAATAATTCTATTCAACATTACTCATTCGTTTACTCATAATTAAATGGTTTCGTGTATTACTATTATCGTAGCCGCTTCTGGCAACTCAAAAACATAACCTCCTCGATCAGAGGAACGCTGAGTCATCTGTGATGTCGGTTACTCAACGTAATTCCTTCTGTTGTCAACACACGGACTTTTTCGAAATTGATTAATTCCACCGGTCATTTTAAAATTAGTTCTTAACATCTTAGTTAAATACATTGGATTTACAATCTCCTCTTCGATGTATAATGGGTTATTTCATTGTACCTCCCTTTAAAACAGGATTGTTGATAATATCGAATATTTCCCGCCAAGACCATTTCTGTAGCTGCTCCTTTCCTTTATAAAAGTAACTACTTAACCTAGATATTTGGTTTGGTTTGTTGCTGCGGGGCCATAGTGTAGTGCATGACTTTTGCACCACCAGGTCAACTTATTTTGACTCCTCCCGCACCGGAATTTTGGCTGAACTTCACGCTTTCTTGCAGTCCTGTCTTTTGGTCGATCCTAGCCTGATAGCTAAAAGTTCTAGCTTAGGCTGAACGTTTAAGCCCGCTCGTGATCCCGTCCTTCGTTTGATCCAGCTAGGTGGCCAAAAATTTTACAAAGTCCAATTTCAGAGCCCGCTTGCGTTGCCTTTTCGCGATCCCGTTCCTTCGCCGTGATCTTACCTGTGAATCAACCAAATACTAGCTCACGGTCCGGAGTGCACATACCTAGCTTACAGCGATCCCGTCCAGTCGCGGTTTAGATCCTGCTTGAAGTAATACGTGTTAGGTTCGTAAGCCGACCCTGTCTTTCGCGGACTCTGTTCACAACAGCAACCAATCCTGATCTCCGACGCAGTCCTTACCGATGCTGATGTCGACTCCATCCCGTGGCAGCTCGAATCTGATGTCGACTCCAGCCTTCCAGCCCGCAACTGAAACCGGTTTCCTTTGACTACGTTCCTACCTTCGCTGACGATTTTCTAGCCCGCAGCTGAACCAGGTTTCCTTCTACCACGTCCCTTCCTGCCATCGCTGACGACCCTTGCAGCGCGCAGCTGAATCTGGTTTCCTTCGACCACGTCCCTTCCTGCCTTCGCTGACGACCCTTGCAGCCCGCAGCTGAATCTGGTTTCCTTCGACCACGTCCCTTCCTGCCATCGCTGACGACCCTTGCAGCCCGCAGCCGAATACGGTTTCCTTCGAGCACGTCCCTTCCTGCCTTCGTTGACGGCCTTCCAGCCGCAACTAGACTCGGTTTCTCCCCCAACTTCGTTCCTATCTGCACTGTTGTTCTACAGTCTGCAGCGGAACCTGATTTCCTTCGACCACGTTCCTGCCTTCACTGGCGACTCTTCCAGCTCGCAGTTGAACCTGATTTCCGTCGACTACATTCCTTCTTCCGCTGTTGATACTCCAGCTACCACGGTCTACCCAGCGACCAGCCACACAAACTCCAGCCACACCATCGGTTTACTTCGAGCCGAGTTGAATCTAAGGTCTGGGGGATTTTATATTGTCTGTCATTGTTTTGTTTATATTGTCTGTCATTGTTTTGTTTGAATTGAACTAAGTATTAATTCATTTATTCGTTGTTGTTGGTCTTAGAAATAAATTTTATACTAACTCCAGTAAATTAAAAAGAATAAAGCACTTTCCACTAGATACACACACACACACACATCAGTAATTACTAATTACTTAATTACTTATCCCCCTTGTCCTGGTGTGATACACCCCTCAGCCCCCCCCCCCATACATCAACTTCTTAAAACCAATACTATTCATGGCCTGTGATTCATCTAGTGGTTCCGACAAGGGTATCACATATTTCTTTACGGCGTCAGGAAATACAACCGAGGGAGTAGAAGAAAAAGAACAAACGAACAATATCGGTTTAGGTCAGCTCCAAGTGTAAGAAGGGTAGTTTTGTGACACTTTTTTGTACAGCTTTTCGTGCATTTTGTAGACTATCGCTGGGAGTGTATTTTTCGCGAAATTTCTACAAAGTTACTAGGAATGCCAACTCATCTTGATTGGACTTCCCTCACTGCTTCCTTCTGCTGACCGTTGTCGACTCAGGACTGCTAACTCATCTTGACTGGCCTCTTCTGCTCTGTTCTCGACTGCCTCTCTGCGTCTCCCTCCGCCAACTGACCCTCTGGGTTCCTTTACCAAATCTCCCTCTGTGCGTCCCCTTGCCAACTGCTCTGGCTTCTCTCGGACCTGCCTTTCCTCCCCCACTTCCCGTCTCGTCGGAGATCTCGAATCCAAGCCCTTTGTTTGGTTCGCGCCAAAACAGACAAGGGAATCGTCTGCTTAGCGGACCACCCACATAGTGTCACACTGCAGTTGTTACGATCCCTAGGGAATGCCACTAGGGGACAGTTTGTCGCGACCTGTTCACAAACGTAAACAAACTTACATCCCTAAAAACATTACATCCGGCTCCGACCGGAAATGATGAAGTCTTATATGACCCTGACCTGCCGTTACAGCTAAGGAAAGGGAATAAATGACATTTACAAGATTGCCCGTCTTTCAAAAGTAACTCTATTAAAATAGAGTGGATTATCTTTTGTAGCTTATCTTTTTTTACCTTTTGTCAAGCCCTGTCTGGTGGGAGGCAGTGGCAAATATAGAGGGCTCGCACGATTCTTCGGAGCGAGGCCCTTCAAGGCGCAATCCTACTCCTAGTGGTCGCATTCGCCTTACATCACATAGATATGCGATAAAAGTCCTTTTAAGGACCACAAAAGGTCCCCTTCTGCGGGTTGGGGTATCTCTGACGGTTCTTACGAACGCATCGAAGCAGACGGCCTGGAAGTAAACACGAAGAGGACTCTAAGTTCACCCGGTCTTAACCAACTCGGTAGATCCCGTTCGTTCGCTTGGCTGTGCAGCGCTAAGGCACGGGTTAGCCTTAGCTATCAGTTCCCTATCTGCACAGCGCTAAGACACCGCCAACCGTTTGCTCGATAGTGCAGAACTATGGCACGGGTTAAGCCTTAGCTACAGCTCCCGATATGTCCACACTGCAAGGGGCACGGCAAAGCCTTATCCATACTTACTGATACGTCCGCACAGCTAAGGCGCGACAAAGCCTTATCCTCACTGCCCGATACATCCGCACAGCTAGAGCACGGCAAAGCTTTAGTCTCCTTACCGATTCGTTCGCACGGCTAAGGCACGGTAAAATCTTAGCCACACTTTCCAATTCACTCGCTCGACTTCGCATGTGCTAAGGCCTGGCAAACCTTAGCTGCGATTACCCTGTCTGTTCACTTGGTCCGCAGTGCTAAGACACGGTTAAGTCTTAGTCACCAAACTCACTCGACTCTACGCGACTAAGCTACCAATACCAACTTCGACCACGACATGCTCCAGCATTGCAGCACCCAGTCCACGTACGACTCGTTGTACGGACTACCGACCATATCGACAACATGCTCCAGCATTACAGCATCCAATCCACGTATGGTTCGCTGTATGGACTATCTACCACATCGACGACATGTTCCAGCAATGCGACATCCACTCCACGTACGACTCGCTGTATGGACTACCAACCACATCGACGATATGCTCCAGTATTGCAGCATCTAGTCCTCGTACGACTCGCTGTACGGACTAGCGACTACAACGACCCCCACCCCGGTTAATCCAATGTTCTTCAAAAACAAGGACATTAATCTACCAACTCCGACCAACACCAGCTACTCGCATCGATCATCTAGCTGCCTCTCTACGACTTCGACCATACCAGGTACCGACATCAACCATCTAGGTGACAACGGCTCCGCAACAAGTTGAATAAACTTGTAAAGATATCTACACGTGTTTGTGGTTTGTCCGACATCTTCCCATTTTCAGACATTACTGGCAGCCCTCCAAGAACAACCAACGTATAGGATTTATAGTCCGATAATTTTAAATGGCTGTGATACAAGAAAATTCTAGAAAATAGGATCCTGATTCACTTGTTCCTGAAAGAAAGATGATGGTCGGTGGTAAACTAATTAGTTTCGGGAACCTATTGGTCAGGGAAGTCACGTGATTTATTCTCCCAATTACGTCCGCACCTTTGTTTTTGTCCCTCGCAAAATAAACGGTGTATTTGGAGCCGGTCACATGACAAAGTTTAACTATATATACTCTAGACTTCCAATAACTCGATCACTTGCATTTTGACTTTCAGAGATAGCTTTCATTCTCTCTCCCATTCTGAACCCCAGCTAGCGACACGTACTTCCAAAAACATACAATAGGCGCGTGTATAGTATGCGAGTTCTCATGTTCTACCTGTAGTAATAACACGGACTCTTTCTCTACGCGCAAGATTAAAACCCCTTGGCGTAGGAATACATACACAGACTCTTCCCATTTAGAATAAAGATGCCTTAACTAAAGCACGCACGACTTATGTTGTCCTTAAACCTACTTAAGCCTACTGAGCAAAAAACTAACACTCACAACAATAATATATTATACGGTGGCAGCCCGGATGATTAAAAAAAGACATTTAAAGGCTTAAAAAACGAAAACAACATTTAAAGGTTTAAAAAACGAAAACAAAATTTAAAAGCACAAAAAAAAAACACACGAAAATCCGTGTATAAAGAAACAAACCGAAGACACTTCTGGATAAAATGCTCAACAAACCAACTCGAAAAAAAAGCAACAAAACGTTGTCTTTTTACAGAACTTCAAGAAAAACCTGTCAGGTAAATAATTCAAACTCCTTTTTATTGCCACGTGCGTCGTTATTTTACGTGATACCGCCATCTTGAATTTGCATATGTTTTGTATACATGTTCAACGTAGAACATTTATAATGGCTGATAATGATATCCCTTATATGGACTGGCAATCCTCAAATCTAGGTGAAACATTTAAATTGTTTAAACAGCGGTTGGAGTTGTATTTTGTTGTCAATAAAATAAAAATAGAGCAACAAGTAAACTACGTACTATTGAAAGTTGGGAATGAAGGTTTTAAAAAATACAGTACATGATTATTAATGGAGGAAGAAAAACATTCTCCTGAAATTACTTTTAATAAGTTCATTGAACAACTCAAACCTAAAGAAAATTTCAGAATAAACCGTTTGAAATTAATGACTTATAAACAGGAAGCTGAGGAATTGTTAGACGACTTTATCAACAGATGCAGGCAAATGACTCAGAGATGTTCGTTAACAGAACATGAGCAACAGCAACGGATAATAGAACTCATTATCGCCAGTGCTCCCATTGCAGACTTCCTAAAGGAGTTACTAAGAAAAGACAACACACTAACACTGGAAGAAACTGTTAGTATTGGCAAAACATATGAAGCTTCCAACATTCACATTAAACAACTGATGGCTATGGGGAATAATAATAATAATGAGGATAATACTAATATACAAGCCATAAGAACACCAACACGTTCTACTATGTCAAATAGATGTCTCAAATGTGGTAAAAGCCATGCTTTTCACCGTGAAGCTTGTCCAGCATTCGGATCAAAATGCAACACATGTGGTAAAGCAAACCACTGGGCATCAGTATGTGTGTCAAACGGAACCAAATCAAAACAAAGGCCGAGGTCACAAAGCAGAGAACACAAAAAAACAAAATCTCACTATCAACCACAATATAGGAGAAAACTACGTGAAAACTGATGCAGTATACCACAACAGAGAAGCTTTCAATTGTATTAATATGACCCAAAGAGATGAAGCTTTCGTACTCATTAACATTAAATTGCCAAATCGAAATGGCATCCACAAGTTGTGTCTGAAGATCGACAAAGGGTCACAAGGGAACAAATACCCTACCAGCTTCTACATTCCGTAGAATGTTCCCAGAAAAACTGAACGCAGATGGTTTCCCAAACATAAAAAAAAACAATTTATCAACAAAAAACTGATAGCTTATAACGGCATACCAATAAAATACTATGGTAACATCAAAATACGCTGTCAATACAACAAATTAGACTGGCATGTCAGCACCTTCTACATTGTGGACGTACAAGGGCCAACAATACAAGGGCTACCATCGCTGGAACAGCTCAAACTAATTACCCTTCACTGCACATTCAAGAAAGAAGATGCGTTCCAAACTCCTGCAGCAACACGGATAAATGCAACCAAAGACCCGATGCAGATGTATCCTGGTCAGTTTGACAAAATTGGCTCCATGCCAGGTGCAGTCATACTATCGGTCAACAAAAACAAACATCCACATATTGACGCGCCTAGAAAAAGCCCAATTGCCCTTAAAGACTATATAAAACATGAGCTCGATAACATGGTCAAAAACAAGATAATAAGAAAAGAAACCAAGGCTAATCCAGTACTTGATCAACGACAAGGAATCATAACAGCAGGATGACCAGACTCAATTAAGGATTTACCACCGGTAATACAGTCATACTGAATATACAGAGATGAACTATCTGTCAACAAGGGTATCATTATGAAGGGATCAAGAATTATTATTCCTGAAACCCAACAAAAAATTATCTTGGACCAGCTCCATTACAGCCATCAAGGTGTTGAAAAAACACGTCTTCAAGCCAGAGATGCTGTATACTGGGAGCGAATTAATGCAGATATGGAGAACATGATCAAGAATTGTTGAATATGCAAGAAAACCAGGGAAGTAGCAAATATAGCGATAAAGAAATTTGTCAGCGGATTGCATGAACTGTCAGAAAACTGCGATTTCCCTCCGAATAATGACCAGATAAAAGACCGTTTAGTCATTGGACAGAAAAGCAAGGAATTATCGGAAAAACTCCGACTTAGAGAAGATCTTAGCTTAGAAAAGGCCGTCAAAATAGCCCGTAGTTACGAACAAGTCAAAACACAAATGGAGGAAATGCAAGACAAATCAATGGATGCGGCAACAGGGGAAAGGAAAGAAACCACAAAACACTCAGGATGGAAAAAGTATCCACAAAATGCAGTGAATACGTCGCGATGTAAAAAGTGCAACAAATATCACAAATTTGATAACTGTTCAGCAAAAGGAAAAAATTGCAGAAACTGTGATAAAATAAGTCACTTCGCAATATGTTATAGGTCGCGGACACAGAATTTTCGCGAAATAAGGAAACAGCCTACGGAGAGATATTTCCTTGGGTCTATATGCAAGAATGAACTTCCAAAGAAAAAAAAAAGATCCTTGGCATGTAAAATTAAAGATAGGTAAGATACGTGCCTATTATTTTAAAAATTGATACCGGAGCTGATATAAATGTTATCAGAGCTAAAACCTCTCGAAAACTAAGGAAAAGACCAATGCTAAAACCAGCACATGGCATCTATAAAAGTCCCGGAAGCACATAAACCTGTAAAGGGAAATTTTGGGTGAATACGATACATAAAAATAAGACGTATCGCTTTGAGATACATGTTATAGATAATAATACAGATAATTTATTATCCAGCGATACAGTGTACTGTAGTGGTAACATGTATTTTTGGTCCCCGATAATTTTATGTTGAAGTTTTGTATAGAGTGTTTAGAAAAAAGGTAGAATAGGCATAATATAGGCACATGGAAAAAGTAGTAAATGAAGGAAGCCAATGAGTGAAGGATATACAACAAATTAGTAAAAGATATGAAACAACGCAGAAAAAAGGAACATTTAAAACAAGGCGACGAACAAAACAAATTTATATATTATAACAATAAAACTTACATTGATACATAAAAAATATTGCCAATTCTACTAACAAAATAAAAGTGTGTGTATATGAGTGAGTGTGTGCGAGTGTCTAACACAACTAAGCTACTAACGGATTACATATTTAAAATGTCCTTCTTTTTATGATTAGAAACAGGCAGTTTCTCATTGTATATTTTGAATGTCTGCGAGGCCCATCCATGTTGTTGCTTTTCACTCCTGTTGATCCACACTGGAGGGAGTGTGTTGCCGCTGCGAAGAAATTTGGTAAAAGAGAGAAAGGGTGTTTGAAGACGGCGTATTTATAGAAAATACGCGTCTTGTAGGTGGCTCCAAACGCAGGACTAAAATTTAGGCGCGGACGTAGTTCTAAGCAGTTCACGTGGTTCTCCTGGCCAATGGTTTCCCGAGACTGAATATGTGAGCGTCCGCCATCTTTGAGGGAACAAGTGGCATACCGCCTAAATTAAATTATAGGAGTGTAAAGTCCTATAGTACAAAATGAGACAGGTTACTGTGGTAGCAAACGTAAATGGGTGTATGAAAGGCGACCCTGTGAAAATTATGCTACGCGAAAAGGTGGTGTCATACTGCACACCAACCTTTCCAAATTTTACCCAAGATAAGAAAGGAGCTTCCTTGCTTAGAGGAAGATATTATCGAAAAAGTCACCAAACCAACGGATTAGAGCTCAACCAATATTCCAGTAAGGAGGAATTGGGTAAATATTTATATATACACACACTCACACCCATATATATATGGGAGTCCCTGTGGCATAATGGTTCAAGTGATTTGGGGGGGGCGGGATGGGGTTGTCTTTTGTTGGGTTTTTTCGTTGGTTTTGTTTTTTGTTGTTGTTTTTACTTCCGCTCTCTAACAAAGTCTATTTCAAACTGGTCACGGGAGACAACTGTGAAGTATTTCCAGCTTCAGTAGTAAATATATTAGTTTTCAACCACGGTAATGTAAATTTTGATTTTTCTTATAATGGAAGCTACATATATTTGGCATGTTAAATAAAACGTAAATTTGGTCATTTTCTTGATGCTTTTGAATACAATCTTCAATATTGTCTCATATTCAAATTTAATTACATAAATAATCATCTGTGATATTTTTTTTTATTACCGATCGAATAAGTCGACGTCTGTAGTTTCACTTTTTATGTTTTTAATGTTGATTGCTAAAAGAAATAATTTAAACCTTAAATAAATCTTTGCGATGATTTTTCTTCATTGTGGTGTTCATTTATACTTAAAAGTGTTTGAAACAAGTTTGTTTTAAACTTTTATATAGATATATATAGTTGTTTTTTAGCGGTGCGACAGTTAAGGTGTGTTCAATTATGACTGTAACTTTGACAAATTTTGATTAAACAAATCTCTTAATGCTAATCTAAGTGAAGATTAAACTCGCTATTAACTTCCTTTTTTTTCTTTTTTTTTTTTTTTTTTTTTTTTTTCATTTTGTGACAATTGTTTGCTCAGCTCCGCTATACACGGCCCATTTTTATTATCAAGACCCAAAATTTTTTTGGTGGGGTTTTGATGAAAACACGTCATATTCAATTCACTCACATATATTATAAATAAAAAATTTGAAGTTGTCAATTTCTATGATTTTTAAAAACAATTTTCTTTTAATTTAAAAGCTTTTGAATGAATACATATTTAAAAAAAAGATACGGGAGATATTTTGGTTTGATGATAAAATTTTTAAAGTTAGCTACTTTGAGTTTTACTTGTTTCGTTATCATCTAAATTCTGATATAAATTTTCAAGAACTAACTTGCGGAATATGGACTAAAATGATTTCCTGGTTATTCGTTGGTGGATTTAGTTTTATTAAAGTCTTTCAATAACTTCATTACCACTCATTGAATAATTAGATTTTAATCGTGATATGATTTTTGATTTTTATTCATTTATTTTTAAAGGGAAATAAAAATTTTCATTAACTGGCTACGACATTTCTATACGATAAAAGTTATACGTAAAATTCTGCGAATGAAAAGAGAAAATTAGGATACTACTCAGGGCGAGATGTGACACAAGGTCTAGTTTATTGAGAAAACAGGAGTGAGTGGTGCCAAAAATAGCTTTCCTTCATGTTCCGAAAATTTTTTACTCTAAATTTTATTTAAAATTCGGTTGATCTTTTTCAGTTCGACAAAAAAAGAAAAGAATCCTTTAAAACTTATATTATTTCTATAAAAACTTTACTTTTGCTTATATTGACGATAATTTTTCATTTTGTAACACTTGTTGGATTCAACTTTACATGACCCTTTTTTTTTTTTGTCGGGGGGAAACAAAATTATTATCAAGAGCTCTACAACAAAGTTTTCATAATTATTTGATTTATATTTCTACTGTTCTTGTTTTGGCAAAAGCAATAGTTTTCTAGACGAACAAAAATGCTGGCATGACCCTAGAATGTACAGAGACACTCTCAAAATGACGAGATCGGGAAAATTTAGGTAAATCAAAATATAAGAAAAAGGACAGAACTAAGATGGCATCTTAAACTGTACACACCACTTATTGTATAACACTGTAAATAACACCCTTTGTTAACTGTTAACCAGGTGTTCACTCCAACTGGCAACGTAAATGATACAACGGGACTTCAGACAGACATTAACAAAGTTTGGGAAAACTACATCCTTCTCTAAAATTTTATAAACAAGAGAAAAGTGGCTGTTACCATGCAGTGACCCTAAAAAGACAGAGAAATAAAATCGATTTAAGTGCTACATTCCTGCCCACAATGAAGTTTATTCACTGAAATTGAACAACTAAAGCACCAGAATAAAATAAGTAACATTGTCTTTAATCTTTTGTGATTAAAATTTTCATATGTTGTCAAAATTTTTTTTAAAAAAAGTCCAAAATTATTGCTCTTGGAGGTTTGAGACCCTCACAACACTTAGAGTAGTCGAACCAGAAACGGTGTATCACAGATATGAAAGCTGGAAAATGGATTTGGAAATCTATATCACAGCTACAATGTTGAACAAAAAATCTATATCACAGCTGCAATGTTGAACAAAAAAAGCCTACTAATAGGGGAGAAAACCTGTGTGAAATATGGAGACATTTCTCAGAACAGAAGACGGAACAAGAGGCAACAAGTCCTGGAACAAGTTAAAGGGACATATACCAAGTAGCAGTTCATTTTTCAATAAACACTTTGCCCTAAAAAAATATACCCAAAGCCTGTATAATTTTTTTTTGTAATGGAACCAAACACTGAAGAGATAGAGAACAACATCATTACTTACCTCTAGGTGGAGCCGTGCAATTTTGAGGGTGATTCTGACAATTTGGTCAGAGATAAGATACTTCTCCGTATAAAAGACCCATATCTAAAAGCCAAAAAATTATACTGGGAAAGAAAATAGTACTTACCGCCAAAAAGATGCTCTTATTTTAAAGCCAAAAATCAACACAAATCAAGTGTGTAGTAAACAAGAATCAAGACAAAGCTCAACAGTACCACTCACATATCACAAATGTAGAAGTCGAGCACACCATGGACGTGAATGTAATTGGAGTAAACATCACAGATTTAACAATTACGGAAAGATGGGTCACTTTGACAAGTTCTGTCTCCATAAAGAGAAATAAGAGCATGTGGAAACAGTAAGCAGCAATAGCTACAACTGGAGGACAGGACTCAGCCGAAGCAGCTGCAGATTTTACTGAATAATAATTCCCACATAGTGTAGAGGAAAGGGAAAATACTAGCTCAAATGATAGCACCTACCCGTTCAAGTTATCAGGAGCAGAAGATGTGATAGAGCTGCATCTCAATGAGATAAGTGTACCCTTTTGTGATCAACTCAAGAGCTCATCACAATACACTGTCACTGGAAGATTTCAAGTGATTAAAAAGGCCTGACTTAAAATCAAACTCCAGCCTGCTACCAAAAAGCTGTATCCATACGTCAGTAAGGAACCTTTTCGAGTTTTGGGGAAATCTTCATGAAAGTGTAAGTATCCAAAACTGAGTGATCAGTCACTACTTCATTTTTTGTCATTCCTCAAGCACAAGCATCCCTCCTTTTGTGGTAGTACAAGCAAAGCCCTAAGAATCTTAAAAATTAGAATAAAGGCTGATATCTTACATTATTCTGAAACAGATGTATGGACAGAAATACAAGAGAAATTTCCAGGAGTATTCAAAGAATTGGGCAAACTCAAAGGCGACCAATTAAAACTCAAGGTAGATCAATAAGTCTCTTCAGTTGTTCAACTGGTGCATAGAATTCCATTTAACAGGCAGCAGCATGCTCTTAAAAAACTTCAAGAACTGGTACACCTGGATGTTATTGAAAGGCAAACTAAAAACCACCAAAGATCCAAGGTACGGTAGCCTGAGATTGACAAAATAGTTGAAAATGAAATAAAAAATGCTACCCATGTCAGAGTAGTAGAAAAAATGCTCCACCAGAGGATTTTATAAGTACATAACTACCAGATAAACTATAGAACTATGTTGCTCTGGATTTACTGTCTAAGAAGGAGATTATCTCCTTGTCATCATCAACTACAACTCCAGATGACCAAAAGTAGCACACAAGGTACATACAATAAGTTTCCATACTTTTTTTGTATGGGCATTTAAAATTGTTGTAGACTCTTGAAAATTCAGTATCTTATTGCTATACATCTTCTGAGATGACTGACCAATTTTTATGATTTCCGGTTCAAATGAACAGCTACAGCAACAATTGGAATACACCCTACTAAAGCCTGATTGTCACAACTGGTGAATTTCAAAAATGTAATCTGCACGTGAGGACACTTTAGAAGAACGATATGCAATAAAATTCTGTTTTAAACTTGGAAAAATCCCACAGAAACGTATGGAATGCTTCAGACTGCTTTTGCAACCATCTTGCATGAATCGGGCATCAGTTTTTGAGTGGCATAAGAGATTCAATGAAGGCCGGGAGTCTGTGAGGGATGATGAGAGGTGTGGGAACAGTAAGGAAGTTAGAACACCAGAGTTTATTGGCCAAATAAAGAATTTCATGAATAAGGGCTGTTGTGTGTCTATAGAGACAATAAGTGCACAGTTTGATGTCAGTGTGGGAACTGTACACACAATTATTCACAAGGAACTGAAGATGCAGAAGATTTGTGCGAAATTTGTCCCAAGGGTGCTCATCCTTGTCATAGACTATTTGACCAAGATAGGTATCAAGACAGTTCCTCAACCTCCATATAGTCCAGACCTTGGTCCCTGTAACTTTTGGCTATTCCCTAAGCTCAAGGAAAAACTTAGTGGCTGTCGTTATGAGACAGACACTGGTCTGCCTACTGAAAGAGAAAATAGATTACTACTTTTGGATGCTGGTAGGTAGCATGACAAAAAGATTAAATCCACAATGCAGTTGTTGAATCAGGGTTAAAAGAAGATATCTATTTATATCATTTATGATATTATCAGTAAATTGCTTAGTAAGTGTTGTTAATGATGTTAGTGAATAATAAAGTTTTCATTGTGTTCAAATATAAAAAATGTCTTGAGAAGTGGTAAGAATGAGGACTAATATGGCAATGAGTAGCAAATCATTTCTGTTCTGGTAAGATTGTGAAAAACCCTGTCTTATAAAATGAATGTGTAGTGTTCTGATGGTTGGAAAATTGATTGGTTTAGTTTGATTTCTTTGTTTAATGGCATATCACCCTTCATGGGTTATTTGATGCCAAAGTCATCCTTGAGAGAATTAGAATTTGACCACTGCTGAAAACATAAACTTGGCAAGGGTTTGAAAACCTACTTTCAGCTTGAGTATAGTGGTTGTATATCCTTGTCTCAACCAAGATGAATAGGTTTCCTCCTTGGTACATTCCAAACATAAGTCGGACTCAGTGGTGGGTAGTGAAGCACAGGGCTAGTGAAAAATAAGCATCACTTATAGTGTTTTCAAATGAAAAACAAAACAAAATCTATCTGAATCAGACTCAGAGAATGAGGCAGCAGACATCCCTAGATTCATTGCCATTGAATCTTTTGAGAAGGTCTGCTTAGCTAAATTCTTCCCTTTATTAATAGAAAAAGTATTAACCACTAGAGCTACTCCAAAAAATGTGAAAAAAACAGGAAATGGAAACTTACTTGTCAAGGTGGACAGCCAGAGGAAGGCAGAAAACATACAAAAAATGAAAAGTTTCCACAACACTAAATATAGAGCATAACCCAATGAAAGACTTAACACTTCCAAATGAGTTATCAGAAGTAATGTGTTGGCATTGGCTACAACAGAGGAGATGTCAGCAGCACTGGAAAAATAGAGTGACAAATATCAGAAGAATTTCCATTAGAAAAGGTGAAGAACAAATCCAGACCAACACCTACATTCTGACATTTAATCAGCTCCATACTCCCAAGGAGGTGAAGATCTGCTTCGACGAGTCTGTAAAGACCAAGAAAGATACTCCAACCCACTGAAGAAGACCTCTAATGGTCATTAAAAGGACCTTTTTGCATATCTAAGTGATGAAAGGCAAATGCAATCACAAGTGGGATTCAGCCATGAGGTAAGGCGAATGTGACCACGAGAAGTGGGACTCAGCCTTGGGGAGCCTCATTCTGAGAGCAGGGTCCTGAGTGTCAAAGAACGAGCTCTAAAATTTGATCTCAGTGCTTGTTTATATAAAGGAAACGGTATATCACACTGCTGGAAAGATGGATTTGTGTCTTTAGAAAACATTCGAAGCTTAGGAAGATTGTTTGAAGAAATGATGGATTCATGCCTTCAGGAAATATTCCAAGTTTAGGAAGATTGCTTGAAGAAGTGATGGCTTCATGCCTTCATAAAATATTCCAAGTTTAAGATGATTGTTTGACGGAGAGATGGATTTGTGCCGTTAGAAAACATTCAAAGGTTGGGAAAATGGTTTGAAGAAGTAATGGATTCATGCCTTCAGAAAACATTCAAAGTTTAGGAAGATTGCTTGAAGGAAAGATGGAGTTGTGGCTTTAGAAAACATTCAAAGTTTAGGAAGGTTGTTTGAAGAAGTCATGGATTCCTGCCTTCAGAAAACATTCAAAGTTTAGGAAGATTGTTTGAAGAAGTAATGGATTCACGCCTACAGAAAACATTCAAAGTTTAGGAAGATTGTTTGAAGAAGTAATGGATTCATGCCTTCAGAAAACATTCAAAGTTTAGGAAGATTGTTTGAAGAAGTAATGGATTCACGCCTTCAGAAAACATTCAAAGTTTAGGAAGATTGTTTGAAGGAAAGATGGATTCATGCCTTCTGAAAACATTCCATGTTTAGGAAGATTGTTTGAAGAAGGGATGGATTCATGCCTTCAGAAAATATTCAAAGTTTAGGAAGATTGTTTGAAGAAGTGATGGCTTCATGCCTTTAGAAAACATTCAAAGTTTAGGAAGATTGCTTGAAGAAGTGATGGATTCATGCCTTCAGAAAACATTCAAAGTTTAGGAAGATTGTTTGAAAAAGTGATGAATTCATGCCTTCAGAAAACATTCAAAGTTTAGGAAGATTGTTTGAAGAAGTAATGGATTCACGCCTACAGAAAACATTCAAAGTTTAGGAAGATTTTTTGAAGGAAAGATGGATTCATGCCTCCTGAAAACATTTAAAGTTTAGGAAGATTGTTTGAAGAAGTGATGGCTTCATGCCTTTTAGAAAACATTCCATGTTTAGGAAGATTGTTTGAAGAAGTGATGGATTAATGACTCCAGAAAACATTGCATGTTTAAGATGATTGTTTGAAGAAAAGATGGATTATTGCCTTTTAGGAAACATTCAAAGTTTAGGAAGATTGTTTGAAGAAGGGATGGCTTCATGCCTTCAGAAAACATTCAAAGTTTAGGAATGTTGTTTGAAGAAGTGATGGATTCACACCTTCAGAAAACATTCAAAGTTTAGGAAGGTTGTTTGAAGAAGTAATGGATTCATGCCTGCAATATGAAAACAATAGTCCACGAAATGTAAATACTATAACAATAATGATGATTTATCTCAGAAAATTTTGACAGATTTACAATTTCTGTTGAAGCTGTTTTATTTACACAATTTGACATGTAAAATTAATGGTTGCCAAAAATCATTTTCAGCAATAATACATTAGTTTTCTATTTTATTTTTATTTACACTGGATGTTTTTTTTTTAGAGTTTCTTATACTTTCTGGTATTTATTTGTCATGTGCAATTTGATTTGAAAGAGAAGACTCAGTGAGAAAGGATATATATTATAGGTTGGACTTGACAAGGTTTGTTTGTCCGATTTGTGTTGGATAGATTTTACTTGTAACCTATTATTCATCTTTTACCTTAGAGCACTTAGATTTTACATATTAACTATTATATTTTTACAGATTTGCATCATATATTGCATAATACATATTACTTATCATAATCTTTATCCATAATCATTTACTATTTACCTGGTAACTGGCATAATGAGTAGAGTGTTCACTGATGATCTGGGAGACTGGGGTTCACTCTCAGGTCAAGTCATACCAAAGACTCTAAAAAAGGGTTAAGTGGAGCAATCCTAGGAATAGAGTAGTGCCCTCCCCTACACCTCTGTGTGGTAGCACTTGAAAAGGGAGCCTTCGGGTCACCCTCAACTGGTACTTTTTACATATCACTCTTTACTTTTTAACTTTTTTTTTTTTTTATTTATCTCTTCGCTGTCAATCACTGTTATATTTCTCCTGATGGAATAAGCCACCATATATATAGATAAGTGATTGAAATTGCGGACAAGCCCTCAACATAACCCAATCCATTTGACTTTTAACTCCCTGTCAGTTTGTTTTTATCATCATCATCATCAATAAAGTAAAGTTGGTGACAGTAGTCAAGGGCAACCAGCAGGCTCCTTTTTCAATAGCTACAAGGCATAGGATTGCTCCAATTTACCCTTGATATGTACCTTATATTGCTGAGTGTTAAGCAAGGAGGTATCAAGTACCATTTTTTGTCTTTGGTATGATGCGACCTGGGATTGAATCCAGGTCTTCCAGACCTTTGGCAAACACTCTACTCACTAGACCAATGAGCCGGTTCATTATAATATATATCATCATCATCATCATCATTGTTGCTGTCTGTTTAATTTTAACATTCTGTTTCTATCTTCTTTTTTTTTCCCCAGCTAAGAAGAATTCAAGATGGAATCTGATGCAAAAATAGTCAGTTTTCGTGACAGTTTATGTGAAGTAACAGAACAACTAACAACCATTGATATTAAACAGTTAAAATTTTTATGTTTAGATCGTATACCAAGTGGAAATCTTGAGGAAATGGATGGTTTTGATCTTATGCAGGCTTTGAATGATAGAAGGATTATTTTTCATAATAATTTGGATTTCCTTTTAGAATGCTTAACATTGATAGGACGACTGGATGTTGTTTATCATTTGTGCTCCGATACAAATCGCATAGACTCGCTTTCTTGTGATCTATCAAAGTATAAGAGCAATGCTGGTTTAAGTAGCTTCAAGTAAGTTCAGTTTCTTTGTTTTCTTTTTTCTTTACATCTATTGCAATATTCAAACCAAATTAGTTATTTAACTGATTATTTTCAGTTTTTAATATTGAAATTTATGTTCTAAAAGAAAAAGGGTCTCCAATTGTGCAGAGGATATATGTGGCCAACCTACTTGATTGCTTATAGAACAGATTTATTTATAGTGGTGAAGGCTTTTCTAGTGCCAGCCACACTTTTTAGATGAGCTAATAACAAGAATAATGCAGCAATGTGTCAAAGATTCTTCAGGTGATACTTCTCAAGTTTTGCATTCAAACTTTTTTAATCTCCAATACCAGTTTCTTTAACAAGGCTGAAGTGTTCAATCTTCCCTATTTACTCTAACCCTGTCAGCTGTAGAATATGTCAACTGCGCTTCTGCTGGGGAGTAAGACTTCCCCCAACCAATCAACCAACAAGGCGACCTGTTGGTTGTGTGCGTCTACCTGCAATGATAGGACAGAATCTCGATAGCTGAGCAGTCTGTGACCTGGTATCCAAAGTGGTCATGTGACCTGCAATACTCCACTTTGACCCTTACTGTGCTAGACATGCAGTCAAAGAGGCCCAATCTAATCAACTGGTCATTTCAAGCCCTCAGACTTGTATGATTGTCCTGACCATATTTTACAATATCTCTTGTGGCAAACATGTAATTAAGTAAAGTTGATGACCTTAGTCGAGGGCCACCTGACAGCTCCCTTTTCAATGGCTACTACAATGAGGTGTAGGAGAAGGCGCTACTCCTTTCCCTAGATTGCCCCACTTCACCCTTGATACATACCTTATAATGCTGAGTGTTAAGCAAGAAAGTATCAAGTACCATTTTTGAGTCTTTGGTATGACTTGATTTGTGATTGAACCCCTGTCTTTTGAACCATTGGCGATACCCAACCTTATTTTATCTTAAAGCTGTTAAAAGGTAGTAACTGAAGGTTATTTGCAATAAGATAGCAATACTTTAAAGCATTTAAACTGTGTGCAAACAAATAACTGATATTAATAGAATTATTAGAATTAGGTAGCCATACTTGAAACCATTTAACTGTGCGCAAATAAATGAACTCTACTTAATTCAAAAATAAAGTTACTTACAAACTTTTTATTTACAAGTCATTTTATTTTTATATACTCAGGATTTGACATTAAATAGCCCATAAGGTTTGGTATGCTATAAAACATAAGCATCCAACATTCATTACCCTTACTCTGACCAAGAGTGGTCGTATCTGTTAAGTTCCCATCCGTGGGTCAAATAGAACTGTTCAATCATTTTCTTGGGATGATTATTATCAGTTAGTTAAAATCATATAGCAGTGTCTAAGTTAATCATATTAGATAGGAATACTTAATAAATAGAAATAATGTTGAATAGCAGCACTTAAAACCATTTAAGTGTATAAAAACAAATGATTGATATCAGATAGAATTATTAGTATTAGATAGCAATACTTGAAACCATTTAACTGAATAAAAACAAATGATTAATATTAAATAAAATTATTAGTATTAGATAGCAATACTTGAAACCATTTAACTGAATAAAAACAAATGATTAATATTAAATAGAATTATTAGTATTAGATAGCAATACTTGAAACCATTTAACTGTATAAAAACAAATGATTAATATTAAATAGAATTATTAGTATTAGATAGCAAGACTTGAAACCATTTAACTGTGTGTGCACAATTGAACCTATAATTCATTTAAAAATGAAGTTATGAACGGACAATTAGTTTACAAATCATAAATACCTGCATGAAGGATTTGGCATTAAATAAGTTACAAGTGTTGATATGCCATTAAAGCAAATAACCAAATCAAGTCTATTTACTTTGTGAAGAGTAGGCTTTGTGCTTTTCTCAAGGGCATTAGAATGAAGTGAAATAGAAATGGCCTCATCTAGGATTTGAACTTTGCTCATCAAGTTTATTCTTTTATGAGGATATCTCTTTTAACACATATTTCCCTATCCGATCAATGTCAACTATAGTCTAACTAATCTCTCTCTCTCTCTCTCTCTCTCTCTCTCTCTCTCTCTCTGTGTAATAAGGACTGCTAGGCTATAGCCTCAAAGTCCCACTTTTACAGACTAATACTCTTACGATAGGCATGAACCCCATTATCCCCTCAGCCAGGAGTTAGATAATACTATTACTTTTCTTCTACGGGGATGACTTTGGCATTAAATAACCAATGAAGGTTGATATGCTATTACAATGAAGAAAAAAAGAAATTCTCTCAACATTAAATTTTTTTTTCCCTCTTAAAAAAACAATAATTGGTCACATTAAGATGATAAATTTATTTCCATTCTGTTAAAAACATTGATATAAACCAATGCTCTAAAAAATTAACAGGACTTCTTCAGATCAAACAAGAAAAAGATTATGTATATATATATATATACTCAATGAAATACTTGGTGACAATTCCTGCATTGATTTCTTTTATCATCCGTGGTCAACCAGTAATAAGTTTTACGACTTTCTCTATTTACTTTGCTTATTCTGTAGTATAATTAAGGCTGATAATTATTATAATTATTTTATTTGTATTAGTAAAATTATGTGTTGGCTAGAAATCTTTGAGTTGAAGTGTTGGTCACATTGAAAAAGTTTTATGAATGCATACCTAGACGACCCTTAGGATGTCAGCTCATATCAAAACAGGATTTTGTTTTGAACTCAGGATTAGAGACGGAATGTTAAAAAAGTAAACAAATGGAATGCATGTTGGCTGATGAAAGACAAAAATTAATGACACCTGTGATTATTCATGATTGGATTAAGCAAATATTAAGATTGATTATATAAAAAAAAAAAAAATTTTAAAGTCAGTTGGTTAGTCAGTCCAGTTCAGGACTCTGGAAGTCAGTGCCTTCTGAGCAAGGAAGCAATGAGGTTGGAGCTGGGTGTCTGTGTTCATCTGTCTTGCACACACAAGACTCTTACCACATCTAAGTTACAACAACAAATCTTTTTAGTGTTTCTCTCTTGTGTTGTGGATGACGTCTACAACTTCTACTGTCTGAAATGTATATAATCAGAATAAAACTCTTCATATTTTGAAATAATGAAGAAATGTAACATCGACTGATATTTGCAGTGGTGCTCGGTTGGTGAGGCTAAATCACATGAGTGTCTATTTGGTCTCTCGATCAAGATGCTTTTATGTGGTGCCATGATGTTACAGTTCTGTTTGGTCCCATAACATAACGATTGGGTGCCTGCAACATTACAGCTAAGTCTATTTCCTATGATAAGCATTACATTGCTTATGTAAATATATATAGAGGTATATATCCTTGATAGTAATATATTGCATAAATATATATCCAAGCATATATTATTAATAGATATACATTACATAAATCTACATACAAGTATATATCTTGCTCAGTCGGCTAGGGCTGTAGAATACGCAGACTACAGAGGGGTAAAACCCACCACCAACAAGTGTCCTGAATATGACACTAAACAATCTTATGGTGAGGTTCCAGTCATGCTGGAGCTTTGGGAAATGCAGAACACCCCTTCATTGCTATCACTCCCAGGTCCACTCTGCCCCGGAGTGGTAGCACCTGATAGGGCCTTAACTGTGGGTTAAATAGAACTAAACTGTGTACTTGTGCTAAACTGAATTGTTTGACTTAAAACTGTTTGACCAAACTGAATACCTTGAAATAGAAATATTTTTGATATCTAAACTGCGTACTTATGTAAAACTGAATTGTTTGAAACAGAATTATTTATTTGTATGAAAACTGTATTCTTTAAAATAGAACTGTTTTAACATTTAAACTGCGTACTAATTTGAATTGTTTGAAATGGAACTGTTTTTTATGCTAAACTGAAATGTTTGAATTAGAACTGCTATGACATTTAACTGTGTAAACAAAAACTATACTTGTACTAAACTGAATTGTTTAAATTAGAACTGTTTGACTAAACTGAATATCTTGAAATAGAAATGTTTTTGACAATTAAACTGTGTACTCATGCTAAACTGAATTGTTTGAGATAGAACTGATTATTTGTATAAAAATGGATTTGGCATTAAATAACCTATAAAGGTTGATAAGCCATAAAAACCCAATCAACCAACCAACAAGTATATATCATTAATGACTATATATATATATATATATAGGCATATATCATTAATAGTTATATATGACATAAATATATACACAAGTATATATCATGTATAGATATATATTACATAAACTATAAAAATTGATGAAATTGTTAAATATATTCATATATAAAGTAGACAATGATCTAAATTACATCTGCTTAATGTGCCTGGTTCAAATCTAGGATGAGGTTGTTTTCATTTCTCATTTCATCAATGCCTTTAGAAAAGGTAGTTAGGCACACTGATCACTCTAACCTTGGTAGTGCAACCAGTCTAGGAGAAAGATAAACTCTGAATTCAAAACCTGAAGAATATTGTTTAGCAGAATCTGTGGAATATTGATGCACAATTCTTTTGTTATTATCAGCTTATCCAAAAATTGTTGCTAGTTATACACAAGCCTCCACTGCCATAAAACAAAATCCTGTGTAGATAGCCCATAAGTTGACATCTTTAACTGAATTATTATACCCTCATACACCAAGACTGATGGGAGAGTCAATTATATATGCATATATATATATATATATAAAATCAAATCACGAGTCGGGACTATCCTACTACAGTTTCGCCTAAAACGGCTCCTCAGGGTACCTAGCACCGACTCTACTTAGTATTGAGCACTTTTTGTATTGGCTCTACTTAGTATTGAGCACTTTTTGCAATTGTAGCATTGCAGCATTTTGCGGTGGGTTTTTGTTCTTTTGACCAACTAATTGCATATCTCTTGATTTTTTTCAACTGGTGTGACGAAGTTGGCCTTTTCTTTTTTTTCTCCCGATAATCTTTTTCTTTTTTCCCCTGGCAGTGATTCGAGATATTGTTATCTCTGAATTCTGGTTGTTTTTTTTTCTTTTTCTTTGTCACCGTGAATGCTGGTAGATAGTAAATTAGTAAATATATATATATACTTTCACACAAAGTTCTGTACAATGGTCTTGAGTCGTTTCAAATTATTATAAATTTTAAATATTTACAAACTTATAAGTGGATGTTTCACATCACATTTTCTACAAATGCCATTTCCATATGTAATTATCATGATTACTTGAAGGAGTTTTGAATGAGTGAGGTCCATGCAAGAAAACCTTCAAAAAGGGCCTTCAAAATGTTTTTGGCCACCTGATGTTTTGGTTTTCTCTTTTTGTTATTGTTGTTGCAAAAAATATATTTGTGTGTTAATGGTGGAACCATTGATATGCAAATATTTTTCACAACAACACCAGCCCAATTGCCTGGGGCTGTCAAATACACTGATTGCATCTCTGGAAAGGGGTAAGATGTAAGATCCCCACAACTAGTGTCCTGGACAGGGCATTAAACCATATGATGGTGAGGCTCCAGTCCTGAAGATTTGGAGAATATGGAATGCTTCATCACTGCCATTACTCCTTGGTCCACTCTGACTCAGAGTGCTAGTACCAGTTAGAATCCCATCTGTATGTCAAATAGAATTATTTAATCATCTACTATACTTGAAACCATATAACTGTGTGCAAACAATAAACAGCAATACTTGAAACCATTTAACTGTGTGCAAACAATAAATAGCAATACTTGAAACCATATAACTGTGTGCAAACAATAAATAGCAATACTTGAAACCATTTAACTATGTGTAAATGGAACTATTTGTGTTAGATAACTATACTTGACACTATTTATTAGTGTGCAAACAACAAATAGCAATACTCGAAACTAACTGTGTGCAATATGGCATACTATACTCAGGCCTGCTTGTAGTGTAACTGAGTGTCTGTTGAAAAAATATTGATTTTCTGAAATTTTGGAAGAAAATTAAATTAACTATTTTAGAAAATACTTAGAATAACATTTTGACCAATATCTGAGGATAGTAGAATGTCCTGAAAGTTGAATAAATGAAAATATTCATTTTTGTTATGGATATTGAGAAGTATTACGCAAAACAAAATGTTAGTTAAAATTTCTGATAAATGATATGATCCACATAATGTTGAAACAGAAACATTTACGCTATTTACAAGTCTAACCAAACACTTTATTCAATTGGTCCTAGGAATTGAATGAAGAATGCATGGTACTCTGTGTGTGTCTATATATATATATATATATATATATATATACTTATTATTAATGATTTTTTTCAAAAGATATTTCATAATGCAATATAAAAACGGATATTTTAGAATTCAGTTTTCTTATAAAATAATTTATTTAAAATATATTTGTTTTTAAAAATATTTTTTATGAAAATGTGATTATATATGTCATTATCAATGTTGATAACACCCAGGTCATTTTGGTCAGAGCCAGAGGGTTCATTCATTTAAATGACCCATATGTTTTAAATGGTAATATGTGAACAACACATCACTAGTGGCCATCACACCCAATCAGGCATTCTGCTAGGTGTACAAAATATGGTAACTAGTCTATGTGATCCACCAGTTTTTGTTCTCCTATCATAATGGGATTTAATGTGAACAATACATCACTAGTGGCCATCGCACCCAATCAGGCATTCTGCTTGGTGTACAATATATGGTAACTAGTCTATGTGATCCAGCAATTTTTGTTCACTTGTTATAAAGGAATTTATAAATTCAAGCTAGTAAATTCACTGCTGTTGACTCTTATGTTTTTATTCATCCTTCCAAAATTGTATTCACCCCACCCCAGTGGTCTATATGAAACACTTTGAGTAGCCCTACACTAAAGTGTCAATAAATCCATAGTCTAATGATAAAAATAGCATAAATCTAAGACTGTTTGAAAATAAGTTTCCATAACAACAGAATGTCTTAATACCCTGGAATGAGACTCATTTGCAATTGTTAGCAAGCTAGGTTAGTAGATTAGTGAGTTGAATTCCCTCTGGATGCCCCTATACTTCTGCTCTTATTCTAAACTAAACTAAGCCCTGTAAATAATAATCACATCAAAATTATAGGAATCATGCAAGTTGATTGTGATTAATGCGCACAATTTTATAATTTCTTTGAAATTGTTTTGAAATGTTTTCTTTCTTGAAAATATGATTCTATGTATCATTAACAATGCTGAAAAGATGCAGATCTTTTTCATCAGAGCCAGATCATTCATAATAATTTACTTTGGGAAAAAACTTTTATCAATGAATGACAGATTTATTGTTACAATTAATGCATTTAATATAATTATAAGTTTAAATATTAATCCTTCTTCTCAAATATGCATTAGACTTGTAAACTATTCATTTTTACTTTAACATATTTAGTTGACTTTTTCTTTTTATTTTAACACTTACAGAATTATGCTTTTTGATTTGGCTGACAACATAACTGAAGTGGAAGTAAAGAAATTGATTTTATATCTTGATGGACAACCTGGCATTTCAAAAGGAAAACTAAAACTTTGTATCTCAGGATTTGATCTTCTCAAATATTTGATGAATGTTCAGTATGTGCATCCCAAAGATTTAAGAAATCTCAATGACTTTGTAAAACGACTGAATCGGAAGGATTTGTTGGAAAAAATTGAAACATACTCAGGTATTTAATATAATTTTTAAAAAAAGTAATTTTACAATTGTGTAAAAGAAGCTAACATGAGTTATTTTTCCCTTTGTATGTGATGTCATTAAACAATATAGAGACAGTGGGAATGGCTTTTATGTAATTTTAAAATGAAAGCTTTCTAAGTATGATGTTTGGCCTTCATGAATAGCACCCTTTTCTCTTTCCTTCCGATCTTTAGTGAGAAGGAACCAAATTGACCATTAAACAGCAATGGGTTATATAACAGTAAAAAAAATAGATGTTCTCCTTTGATTAAAAAAAATGTGTGCATAGGAGCAAAACAATTGTGACAGGTCCAAATGCTCCTGTAGGAGTAACGAGATGAATGGAAATATTTTAAATCCAAGTAACCGTGAGATTATATAAGTTTTAAATTTTCTTACATCTTCTTCAGTTATTTATGGATTATCCACCCCTCTGCCACAGGCAGGATGTAACACAAGATCAATTTGTAAGCCATATATATCTGATTTGAATCCAGATTTTTCTTTCTCCTAGACTGGTTGCCATAACAAGACTAAGGAACCCAGTCTGCTCAAGCTAGAAGCTGGAAAATTTCTGTCTCTTCCGTTGAAGAAGATTCCATGGAAAATGCTCAAATTTCTTAAATAATGATATTTATATAAAAATTTTATAATGCAAATAAAAATTATTATATTTCAATGGTATAGACTTTTCCAAGTTTATCAAAATTTTGTTGTGAAAATTATGCTCAGAAATTGATTGTAAACACAAACACTTGAAAATATTCAGTTGATATTTTGGTGGTAATTTGATACAATTAATTACTTTTTCTATTTTTCACTCTGAAAGATCATAACAGTTTTATTTGCTTATCACAGAATATTTTTCAAGACACACCACCATACACTATGCATTTCTTTCAACCAATGAACAAGAAATTGCATGCCTTTCTCATCAGTGACTTTCTGTGAAAGTCATGCCCTTTATTATTGATTGTATCCTTTTGGTATTTTGTGACACAATGTCAGGAATGGATGTTGGTTGCATGGCAGTAGTGGCCGAACCTTTCTGTCAATAACTCGAAATCTTTTTAGTGTCAGTCTAGAAAAGTGGAATCTCTATCAAAAGCAGAAATGTATTCTTGCACACATTAACATTCATCTATGTTTGCTGAATGTTTACAGAGACCACACAGTTAATGAGAGCACAGTCAGACTTTGGATTATGTACTTCTCGTAGACTGGTTGGCATAACAAGACTAAATTGATACAACCTTTTCTATCTTCCACTTTCATGTGAGTACAATCAGACTGTAACTTATGTACTTAGCTGTGGCAACTGTGATGCAAGTAACAAGCAGTATTCCACAAAGCTGTCAACTGTCCCACAAAATGAAAAGTATCTTCATCAACTCATCCTTGAGATGGAAGATGACATATTACACTTGTACATTTTCCTGACAATATCACAAAAACGTGGGTTACCTCTGATGTACCATTCATAGTAAGCACTGTGCTGATGAATATAAGAAGATTGAGCAGTGTAACATTTTATCTATTCTGTCTTCCTTCTCTCATTTGGTTGGCTGAAATATCAACATCTGCTGTGCATGTTTAATCATGTAGATTGACCTCTCTGTAATCCATCAAAAGGTGTACTTTTGATTACTTCCAAATTTTATGTACTTGAGTGTTTAGTCTGTCATGTTAAACTTGACATTCTCTTGCAAGGTGGGAAAGATTGTTACATTTGCAGTCCCTTATTTCTGTGTTATTCAGATTTCTACAAGAATGGTATGCAAGTTCATTGCTGACAAATACGTATTGCCAATAATAACGACTTCATGAAAAAAGTGTTTTGTAGCTGAAAACTTGCTCTATTCAACTCTCTCTATCTGTTAGTTTTCATGGGAATAAATTGTACAGATTACTTTCAAAGCATCCTTTGTAGAAATGAACTGATGTAATACTTCAGTTTATTTCTAATTTATTTTCAAAGCACCTGTTTTTTTTATCTACATGTGCCACATATAAAGTACTCTCATTTTTATTCCAAAAGTCTTTCCAAAATAAATCGATTTGATATTTTCTTCTTGATAACAGAAATTATCAGGCAAGAAGTGGCAGGCACAGAACAGCGTCAAGATAGTAAGTATAATTTTATATTATGATATTAGGTACTATTAAGAAGTATTGTATGTACTCATGTAATGAACGATATTATAAGACCAATTTTTTACCTCAAAAACAAGAGGTCATTCATTACATGATATATGTTTTTGAAACATCAAGTTTACCCTGTTCCTAGGTCTAAACGTTCTTTAAAGTCAATCCAAAGTGTCTTTCTATAGCATATACCGAAACAAAAGCTATTACTTAAGAACATCATCATCATCATTACTAAGTTGTGTTGATAGCACAGATTCTTTTAACTATCTCTCACCATCCATCCCTGTGAGCCATCACTCTTATCAGGTCCTCTTGACAGCATTCAGTGTCAGCACAGTGCTGATGAATATAAGAAGATTGAGCAGTGCAATATTTTATCTTTCTCTCATTTGGTTGACAGAAATATCAACATCTGCTGTGCATGTTTAATCATGTAGGTTAACCTCCCTGTAATCCATCAAAAGGCATACTTTTGATTAGTTTTGTTGCATGAAAACTATTAGTGAAAGTAGCCCTTTTGAGGTTCTTAGCTTCTGCTCATCATAAGGAATAAACCAGCCATTCTCAAACTTTTACTCTACCTCCTTCTCATATGCTCCTCTGACTTTCACCAATATAGAATGTTTTGTGACACGGTTTTGTAACCTACCAAGCACTCTGTCTTCTATCCACTTCTATGATGGTGTCCATTCATTTTGTTGCTGAGCAGATTCCGTTTGGATTTTTAGTTCCTATATAGTAAAGAGCGCCTGTACCACCACACAAGTGGAAACTGGCTCATGATGAAGTTGTTGAAATAGACACAGTGCCAAGAGCTTTGATTGCATCTATCCGTATCAGGAGATCAAATCTAAACACGTCCTCCATCATTACCAGAACCTCCATCATAACTACTCTTCCATTTCTTACTCAAAAGCTAACACATCCAATTCTGCTACCAATGGTAATAGTATCAATACTCTGTTTCTACCATGTCTGGCACATCTGTCTAACTATGGTGCAAGAGCACCCAGAATTGATCAAGGCAACACAACGTCTCACACAGACACCAAATGTCACAGTTGACATTGCCGAGTTAATATTTTGTCTGAAGAGGAAGCTGACACATAGCTATTGTCCCCTGACCATTTTTTCTGGACAGTGCCAAAAAATGTGGCCAACCTCTTGACATTCAAAGCAACATGTGCCGCACTTCTAAATTTTATGTTCTTGAGCTTTTAGTCTGTCATGTTAAACTAGACATTCTCTTGCAAGGTGAGAAAGATTGTTACATTTGTAGCCCCTTATTTCTGTGTTATTCAGATTTCTACAAGAATGGTATGCAAGTTCATTGCTGACAAATACGTATTGCCAATAATAACGACTTCATGAAAAAAGTGTTTTGTAGCTGAAAACTTGCTCTATTCAACTCTCTCTATCTGTTAGTTTTCATGGGAATAAATTGTACAGATTACTTTCAAAGCATCCTTTGTAGAAATGAACTGATGTAATACTTCAGTTTATTTCTAATTTATTTTCAAAGCACCTGTTTTTTTTATCTACATGTGCCACATATAAAGTACTCTCATTCTTATTCCAAAAGTCTTTCCAAAATAAATCTATTTGATATTTTCTTCTTGATAACAGAAATTATCAGGCAAGAAGTGGCAGGCACAGAACAGCGTCAAGATAGTAAGTATAATTTTATATTATGATATTAGGTACTATTAAGAAGTATTGTATGTACTCATGTAATGAACGATATTATAAGACCAATTTTTTACCTCAAAAACAAGAGGTCATTCATTACATGATATATGTTTTTGAAACATCAAGTTTACCCTGTTCCTAGGTCTAAACCTTCTGTAAAGTCAATCCAAAGTGTCATTCATTACATGATATATGTTTTCGAAACATCAAGTTTACCTTGTTCCTAGGTCTGTAAAGTCAATCCAAAGCGTCTTTCTATAGCCTATACCTATACGGACTTCAGATTTTTTTCATTGGTTTGAAAATTAGCAACAGTGGCTTCACTTAAATAACTGTAATTTGTAAACTAATAATCTAATTTGACTCAAATTTTGACAGGTGCCATTTGAAGGTTTGTACATTATAAAAATAATGGATTTTATTTATTAGTGGCGCCATCTATATGTCAGGCCCGGGACTTATTGAGTGATATGTTATGTGCCACTCTTCCAAAGTTTATCATCTTGAGCTTTAAGTCTGTCATGTTAAACTAGACATTCTCTTGCAAGATGGTAAAGTTTGTTACATTTGTAGCCGCTTCTTTCTGCATTTTTCAGATTTCTACAAGGATGGCATGCAAGTTCATCCCTGATAAAAATGCATTGCCAATAATAATGATTCTATGAAAAAAGTGATTTGTTGCTGAGAAACTTGCTCAGTCCAACACTGTTATTAAGCTCTGCGTATCTTTTAGCTTTCCTAATAGTAGGGATTATTTCGAAAGTGTCCTTTGTCAAATCGAACTGACGTAATTCTTAAATTCATTTCTAATTTATTTTCAACGCACACGTTTTTATTTTATATGTCACATATAAAATACTCTCATTTTTATTTCAAGTGTTTTTCAAAAATAAATCTGTTTGATATTTTCTCTTTGATAGGAGAAATTGGCAAGCAAGAAGAGGCAAGTACAGAAAGTAAGTATAATTTTATATTATGATATTAGGTACTATTAAGAAGTATTGTATGTACTCATGTAATGAACGGCATTTTTAGGCCAATTTTTCACCTCAAAAATAAGAGGTCATTCATTCCATGAGATCCGTTTTTAAAATGTGTCCCTGTATAGCCTATACCCAAACAAAAGCTATTACTTAAGAACATCATCATCATGAAGTTGTGTTGATAGCACAGATTCCTTTAACTATCTCTTACCATCCATCCCTATCAGCTGAATCAGGTCCTCTAGATAGCATCCAGTGTCTGCACATAAATGATGACTATAAGTGTTTTCTGGTCCACCACCGCTGGTGTGTCACTGTTTAGATCCACTGGTATATGTCACTTATGAGTTCATCCATGCTTCTTCTGCAGTGCCTAACATGTCTTGTTTGTCTTAATTGGATGCTTTGTGAGATGGGAGGTTCGTGCCCATACACCTGCTGTTTTGTTGGGTGCTGCTTCCAGGATTTGTTCAGAACAGGTCACAGCATACTTGTGTAATTCCCATCTAGCTTTTTCTGTAAGTATATTGCTAAAGTCTAAGTGGTGCAACCATACAGTAATACTCACACAGCTACAGCTTGAAAAAATTTCCATTTCATTTTATCATAAAGATCAGATTTTCATGAGATCAATAACCTATCAACAGCAGTCCATGCGTATATTGAATTTGCTTTCTGTAAAAGAGATATTGCTACCAATGTATGTGAACTAGTTTACTAATATCAAAGGCTTGCTATTTAATGTGGAGATGGCTTCATCTTGTTTAAAACACATGAACACTGTTTTTCTGAGTTCATGTGAAAGCCAATATCTATTGCTGCCAGCTCCTGGCTATGTTGGTTAAATATACCTTGTGCTGTTGTATTTGCAAGAAGCAGTAGATCATCTGTATAGTTTGCATTTGTGATTGTTTCTGCAGGATATTGTCTCCTTCTTACCTTTTTTAGTGTGAAATCATTTTCTTTTTTTAGATTTATTGATATACATAATACATAATCTCTGCAGATTATAAATGAAAATGGTGCTAATTTATCTTCTTGCAAAACTCCAGAAATCAGTATCACCATCGGATAAGCAAATCATTATTTTGGAGAGCATCATTATAGCTGCAACAGTTTCTTTAGGGAGACCATATGCTGGAAGTACTTTATTCTTCCTTTTTGTATGGAATCAAGTGTGTTGGAAAATTCTTCATATGAAAGTGTTGCCTCGAGATCTTTGTACATACTCCTTTGATGATTTAATGAGTTGTCAGAATCTGAGAAGTTGTGAATTGATTTCTACAAAATTGATTTTTATTTTTCCTGAGAATTTTCTTGATTTCAGTTCAGATATGATTGTGTGGTTGACAAGTACTCACTGACATGTTGGAACTGGACATGTGTCAATCAGTTCTGGCTGTCATGCTGTAACTAATGAGAAAGCCAGAAGCAAGGAGAGTTGGCTTCTTATAGGAGAGTGCAATGTGTTTTGCATAAGTAGGTAGAGATAAAAAGACACCCACTTGTCATTCAGGTGAGAGGCAATGGTGAGTAAAGGAAAATGATGAAAAAAAGCCCAGGAAGAGAAAGAAAAGCAACAGAAGGAGAAAAGAGTGAAAAAACCACAAATTGAAAAGCCAGATTTATAAATCTTAGCCGCTGTGGCAGTAAAAGTTATGCCTCTATAGTTCTTAGTGATTCTGAGGTCACCTTTCTAGAGGATGAGGAGGATGCAGATTTTCATCCATTTTTCTACTGTGTTTATTCGTATACAGTGTTGGATAATTGAAGATGATGTTAAATTTCCTTGTTTTCTATAGTTTAGGAAGTATTTCACCAAAGTGTGCAGTTTTTCTGCTCTTGATGTTTGTTAGAACTACATCAAACTCATCCTCCCTACATTGTCCATTTTCAATGTTTTATTGATAATTTCTTAAATAAGTTTATCTGTGATTTCCAGAGGGTTTCCAAACAGATTCTTGAAGTGATTTTTTCACTTCTGAAAATTTTCTTCTTGACTAGTAAATTTATATTTTGATTTTGAGCTGCTTTTCCTTCTAGTAACTTCCTTTACTGTCTGCTGAGCTAATCAAGATTTTTTATCTCCTACAGAATTTCTGATTTGACTTTGGATTTATTATAGTTGTTCTTTCTGGTATATTCTATGCTTTCTTACTTTTCTGCTCATTCATATTTGTTGGACTTTTTTTTATCAGCTATCACATTTGGTAAGTCCTCTAGACGGCACCCAGTGTCCACAGACAGCTGATGAATATAAGTTTTTCTGTCAGCCAACAATGGTGTGTCCGTGTATAGGAGTCTATTGGAAAAAATCACTTATGAGTGTGTTGTAACCGTCTCGGGTCCTCTTGCACTTCACTGCATAGTTACATTGTTGACCCCATGCTGTTCAGTTCTGCAAATTATGAGTCAAAGTTGTACGAGCCCCAAGACAGCCTCACAAAGGAAAGATAAAGACTTCAAAGACAATTCACCTAATGCAAACTGCTTTGGATGCTATTTTTGCAATTTGGCCAGCTCGTATGATTCCCTAATTCTACTCCTACTCTACTTGACCACTGTAGATAAGGGTGCACACCTTTACTCTTATCCATTCTTTCAATGCTTTGTCAGTCTGCTTCTAAAACATGACCAGACTCCACTCCAAAATTCCAAGAACAGTTGAAGAAACTCAACTCAGCGGAAATTTGTCAAACAAAAACACAAATACAAATTAAACAAAAAGAACCTACAACAAACACCTATACATCACTGTCAAAAACAAATATCAAAAAACTTCAAATATCGAATTTAAATAAATACTCTAAGGGAAAAATCACAGAGATTACCAATCCACCCAACAATTCCCAAAATAAATCCAGAACCAAACACTGAAGTAAAACATATTCTACTTACCCCAATGAAACCCAAATTCAGGCTGAGAGTCAACATTACAACAAAAAATATGCATTTGAGTTTTAGCCTAAAAGTAATCATAAATTTACACCCCACCTGATTTAAATACTGTAGGAATATTAATTATTTATTGCATAAAGAATTTTCAATATTGTTTCAATTTCTATCCTTATTTTTTCTTCATTCAGATCATTTTGTAATGTAACTGTGTTGTCATATTTGACCTTTTTTTTCCCTGAAGAAAATCAGGTTTCCCTGAAGAAAATCAGGTTTCCCTGTTAATAATAATGTTGGTTTAATTTTTATTTTGTTTTTCTCTATCAAAATAATTCTTGTAGCTCCATATTGGGAGGAACTAATAAACCAAATACCACCAGAAAAACATTACATTTTCTGTCAAAACCTTGGAATTTCAACCGATAAATTCAAAATGTTCAAGGATAACATCAGAAAATTGTTAATCAACAGTTATAAGAAAAAGGAGTTCACTGTAGATGATGTGGAAAAGTGCCTAATGAAGCTGAATTTACAGAAACCATTGTCCACCAAGAAGAACAAGTCCACCATGGAGACATCAGGTATATATGATGATATTAACTCTAAATTATTCAGTGTCTACAAAAGAAACAAAGTTTCAAAAAACTATTTAAGATATTGAGGCTACTGATGCATGGATTTGTCAAAAAACATTTTATTAAACCTTTCAGTAGTACCATGTATTCAACTGCCAGTCAGAATGTGAAAATCTTGTGAAGATATTTTGTGTGCTTGAATGAAGCAAAATGAATGTACAAGGTACATCTGAAAAGTAACAGGATTGGTGTCACCAACAATTTATTTCAAATCCAAACAACAAAGTATATGGTTTCCCCTTCAAAGTAATCCCCTTTGGGTCTAATACACTTTTCCATCTTTTACAGCCATGCTTTTATGCATTGCTGGAAGGATTCTTCTGGGATGTCCCTTAGCTCTGCCATTACAGCCCTCTTGTTGGCTTCCACACCTTCAGAACCGGTCAATTTAATGATATCATTGATCTTGAGGAAAAGAAATAGTCACTGGGAGCAAGATAAATCGGGAGGTTGTTCCAGTACAGCAATGTTCTTCTCAGCCAGGAACTGCAAAATAGTTCAGGCGTTGTGAACAGGTACATTGTTGTGGTGAAGCAGATATAATTTTGTCTTGCCACAACTCTTTTCTTTTCTCTCACATTAAGTGAAGTATACACCATAGAATCTCTTTTTAGACTTTCTACATAACCGAATCTTCAGTTATCACCATTTAAACACTTTTTTTTCACATCCATTTGACTTGCAATCATTTGAACTGTCAAATGATAATTGCTACATACCAACTGTCTTACCTGCTCAATATTGACTTCAATTCTACTTGTTAAAGGCCTCCCACTCCTGGAGTGGTCTTATACCTCCTCACACCCTTCTTTGAACTTCTTGTACCACTCAAAACACATGTGTATGACATGATGTGATCTTTATTCACTTACAGAAGCATTTGAAGTGCTTTTGATGGAGTTTTTCCCAACCAAACCAAACATTTCAGGTTTATTCATTGTTCATTGTGTGTTTCTCAGTTTTCATAGTTGAGGTATAAACAAAAGCAGGTAAAAAAATGCAATGGTTTCAGAAAGCTAAGATTACAGTTATAGACTTACAAGATATCGTTAAATGATAACATAATCTGTTTATCCCTCTTTCACCTAGAGCTCACACAGCAGACCCAGTTCTATTACTTTTCAGACAGATCTTATACAACAGCATTTTGGGAAATCACCACCAACTATGCAATACATCTATGAATTGCAGTTGAAATTTGAATTAACAAAATATTTGTGTAAAGGTGTGTTTGTGTTAGTTACCTATTCAAAGTACTATATAAACGTTCCCAGAGGTGGTAAGTTTTAATCAAAGATCAGTTCACAAATTATTAGTTCATCTATTTTTCATATAAATTTTAGGCTCTTCTATTATCACTGTCGATAGTTTGGTACAAGGCTTTCTCAAATGGTGGTCATGTCTGCTTTCCTAAATCCTTAGAACTACTTTACAAGTGCTTATTACATTCAGGTTCTTTGCTTTTTTCAAAACATTGTATTATAGTTAGGTTTCTTTTCTACTCAAGTCAGTCTGGTACAAGGTCAAAAACTCAGAGCTAAGTGGGAGGAAATTGTCTCTGTCTCTCTGTCTGAGTTTCCTAAGTGTCGTAAATATATACCTTTTTCACTAGGGAAATGGAGAAGGCAAGGGTGAAGGAAATATCAATTTTCTCCTAATTTATATTTTGAAAAATTTTTGCTGATGTGTATTATAAACAAAAATAATTCCAGGGTTGAATTTAGGAAATAGGTAATTCTAATTTTAGACTTTCATACTGAGTTGCTTTTGATGATTGATAGCTGTGGCCCTGATTCAGCTTTTTCATTTCAAGCAGTCCTGAAATGCAGTGATCTGTCAAAATAATTCACCTATCTTCTGATTGCTTTATTTAAACAATAACGACAGATTGCTTTCCGGTTCATCAAATAATTCACTTTTCAAATTCCTTCTCTGTGAAAATAACACAATTTTTATCTACACTTTATTTCAAAAATCCATTCTGCCATTAGACGTTTGTAATGTACTTCTCTATTCTTCCAAAATCCAACTTGGTTTCTTTTACCTCTGGTTAATAAAATTTCTCTCATTTGTCTCTGACTCTATTGAGTCACATTTAAATAAAAAAAGTTGTGATATGACCTCAGGTAAAAAAAAAAATATATAAATTATAGTAGTGAGTAGTATCTCATAGGTTGATGGGGGAATTAAGTTTATAAGTCCCAAAAATTCACTTAGAATTGTCCAGTAGCACTTGTGTTACAATAGATATAGGCATTTGGTTGAAAAAGTGCTTTTAAGTGAAATCATCTGGGAGTTGCAGGTTCAATCCTGACTACAAGTAACTAACATGGAATACTTAATATAGCTTAACACTTATACCCAGTCAGGGCTAATGGAATTAGAACAATCTACCTCTGTGGATTAATTAAAGTTCAAAGTTCTGTGTGGACTCTTGAGTTTGAGATGAAACACATGAAGAAGGCTGAAGGATGCATCAGCCAAAATGTTGTGAATATAACAACGAAGATAAAGACAATTGTCTGAATATTCTAAGTGATAAAAAAAATCAACTTATATTGTTTGTTCTCCAGTGTTCAATAACAGGAATTGAGCCACTATAGAACATAGACCAATGATTAAGTTCATAGTCATTACAAACATTTATATATATTGTTATGAGTTTAGAGAATTCTCTAGGCTGAAGGATGCATCAGTCAAAATGTTGTGAACAACTTATATTGTTTGTTCTCCAGTGTTCAATAACAGGAATTGAGCCACTATAGAACATAGACCAATGATTAAGTTCATAGTCATTACAAACATTTATATATATTGTTATGAGTTTAGAGAATTCTCTAGGCTGAAGGATGCATCAGTCAAAATGTTGTGAACAACTTATATTGTTTGTTCTCCAGTGTTCAATAACAGGAATTGAGCCACTATAGAACATAGACCAATGATTAAGTTCATAGTCATTACAAACATTTATATATATTGTTATGAGTTTAGAGAATTCTCTAGGCTGAAGGATGCATCAGTCAAAATGTTGTGAACAACTTATATTGTTTGTTCTCCAGTGTTCAATAACAGGAATTGAGCCACTATAGAACATAGACCAATGATTAAGTTCATAGTCATTACAAACATTTATATATATTGTTATGAGTTTAGAGAATTCTCTAGGCTGAAGGATGCATCAGTCAAAATGTTGTGAACAACTTATATTGTTTGTTCTCCAGTGTTCAATAACAGGAATTGAGCCACTATAGAACATAGACCAATGATTAAGTTCATAGTCATTACAAACATTTATATATATTGTTATGAGTTTAGAGAATTCTTAAGGCATAAGGAAAACAAATATCTTTCTGAGACTCCCATGTGCAAGCCCCTTAAATGTCTAATATATTCCTCATAGATCCAGTCACACATATATAAGGGGAAAAAAAATAAAGAAGGCAGATATCCAATCAGATAATACCCATTTTTTGCGGAATAAAGAAGACAAACACGGCCTAAGGTTATAATAGGAACCAGAACAATTATTACACTAGAATAAAAATGTCAATAACAACATATAAAAGTTCATGAGAGAGAGGGAGGGAAAGATTCAACATGTGGGACTTATCTGTTTCAATGAGACAGTTTGACTATATTTACTTGAGGTGTCCTCATATTTGTTGTTCTCCTTCCTCGCATGTTCAAAAGGAATGCCTGAGGTTCATTCATTCTTCTTTATGAAGGCTTTCTTCTTGGTTTAGTGCCCTGGGGTAGGGTAGGCTGGCTCGTTTGTTGAGCCCAATGTAAAAATGTCTGCCAACTTTGTGAGCACATCTTCACATCATCGCAGTTGATCTGGGACCTACCTTCTTCCCCTGTTTTCTAATCCACGCCTACTTTAACGACTTTATGTTTGAGTTGTTTCAGCTAATTATTGCCCATCAAGCCAATAGATTCTATTTTTAACTTGGGTGTCTTCTTGTCTATTGTGCTGCTGCAACTGTTTCATTTTCTATTTTTACATACTTGAACCATTAAAACATTGAAATCATAGAATTTGGTCATTGCTCTTTACAGAGATTCACTTAACCAAATATACTTATGATAATTTAAGATCGTTCAGCTGAATGGGAATTCTGAAGCAAATGTGAACTGATTGCCTGATTTTCAATTAAGGTTATCAAGCTTAGAATTAAAAAAATTTGTTGCATTACTTTTTAAACAGACCTCATAAACCTTCCGTTTTCTATTCATTTTCTATTTTTACATATCTGAACCATTAAAACTTTGAAATCATAGAATTTGGTCATTGCTCTTTACAGGGATGCATCTAGAAAAATATACTATGACAGCTAAGCCACGAGGTAAGTATCTCTCTATTATCTTTATTTCTTTCAAAATGATTTTTATGTATAATTGTTCTGCAGAACATGTCCCTAAACTTTTATAACATCTTAGAAAATGGATATGTTGACCCAAGTTCAAATCTTAGATGAGGCTGTGTTTTACTTTGCACTTCTGACCTCAGGAAAAGGTATGAAGCCATCTCTTCTCCTTGCAACTATGAGTTATTAGTAGGGTAGACTGAGCTCTTTAACTTGGATATAGTAACCAGTCTAGGAGAAGGAAAACTCTGAATTCAAACCAGCTATACTTTGCTTAGAAATTGATTTTGTGTCATATCCTGCTCATGGTGAAGGGGATAGGTGAATTCATACTTTCCAGATTTAGTATTTTGTAGTAATTAGGGGTCGCTTCACAGTCACTGAAAAATCCTCAGGGGTCGAGTCAATGTCAACTATGTAGAGAATTCTGTAAACTCGGGTCAGAAAGCTTAATCCAGAACTTTCTCTTCCAACGGACACTTTTCGTGTATCGCTGTCCAGCACACTTTCTATCTTCAATTAAGATCAACGGTCTCACCACAAACGTCCCTAGCTTAGAAAAGTGCCCTCCTGAAATGTCTCTTCCAATCACCTTGATATAAAGTATCTCACCAACCGCAACGCTTGAGTTCACTACGAACACTAGGGCTGTCTCTCTCGCCCGGGTTCTTTTTATGGGCTTAGAGCAATACACACACATGTCCTTATCAAGTCTCATCAGTCTCATAAGAATCTGAGAGTGTGAGTTCTTAAAACACGACATTGGAGCGCCCATTTTCGCCTTTGCATGCCAGGCACACATGAGCATGTATTTCTGGGGATAAGTCCATTTCTCTTTTACAGTATACTCCTAATTTTGGATGCATGGTTCAAATTATATTGCATTTTAATTAAGACTAGAATGTTGAGGATTTCATCGATTAGCATCAAAGGAAGGCAGGCATTAATCACAACAGTATGTTGGGGATAACATGAAGACGAGGTGCTAATTACAAAATAGAGGATGTTTTATATTACAACTAAAGTAACAAAACTGTTAATTAATTTCACATTATGATCTGCAGGAATGGTAAACTACACGAGTTGACAACTTTTCTTCTTTTTAACTAAGTTTGTTTTTCTGGGCAGAATTGGGTAATCTGTTTTTTTTCTCAAAACTCCTGAGAATTTTTGTATCTCATTTTCCAGAAAAGATTTTGGTTTATATATATACCATTTGTCAGTATGATCAACATGGAGTCTTTTGCAGAATTCTCCGTGAATCACCTACTCCACACTGCCATGCCTGTTTTTGTACTCCTTCTGTGTCAGTTTGCTGAATCCACTTATTATGTGATTAATTGATTCAACTCTCACTCTCTCAATAAACTGTAGTTGCTATTCTCTTAACTATTATTATTTGCTGATTATTTCTGTAAATGTGCTGTGATCTGGATGGTCTTCCTCTAAACACTATTTCTCTAGTCTCCTTTGTAGGTTTTTGGGAACTGTTTCATGCACACCAATTAAAATTGGTATCACTGGTCATTTTCATGTTCCACAGATTTTCAGCTGTTTAAAAGAACCCAAATCTTTGTTTATGATTTCTCTTTCGTTTATTTCGATACTATGGTCTGCTGGGACTGAAAAATCCACGTGATGACAAGTTCTCTTCTTTTTCTTTTATTTTCACTCTATGGTCTGCTGGAACTTTAAAATCCACGTGATGACAAGTTTTCTTCTCTTTCCTTGATTTTCATTTTATTGTCTGCTGGGACTGCAAAATCGACATGATGACAAGTTCTTTTCCCTTTCTTTTATTTTCACTCTATGGTCTCTAGGGACTGCAAAATCCACGTGATGACAAGTTTTCTTCCTTCTTAATCATTGCAATTTATATTTGTTTGTTTGTTTTTTTGACTGCATGTCAACTCCTTATGGGTTATTCAATGCTGAAATTTGATTCACTTATAATTCTTTTATTACACTCTTAACTACATTTTCAAAGTTCCATTGCAATTATTTTTTTAATCAACCTTTTATTTGTCTGTGATAACAATCATTTTTTTGCATACATTTATATAGTATGAAGTATTCCTGTATAATACTAATAATTTGTATACATTTTACAGTTTCATGTGTTTCTATCTCATTCTAATAATTTGTACACATTATACGGTTTCAAGTGTTTTTATCTTATTCTAATAATTTATCAACAATGAGAACTGATAGTCAACAGCTAAAGAACCAAAATCAAAACAAAAACCTGTAAACATTTTTTGGAGCCAAGCATCAATGGTATTGCTTCATGTTCCTTTGTGGTAAAGTTGATGAACAAAAGAAACTGTTTAAAACTACCCAAAAGTTTATTCCTTACTGCCACTTTAGGTAGTTGTGAGGAGAAAGAAAGAGAGTATGGAAACTAAGAGGCCTGCATCAGCTTGACACAGATATGTAACATATTGTGGTGAGAAAAAGCGAGCAGACACAGACCTTGAATCTTTTCCTGGTTCTAACATGCTTGTATGCTGGGTCGTATCTAGTTTAATGCCTCTTTTGGAATGCACCCCCCCAAATTTGGGCTCATAAACTTTTGTCTCCTTACATCTTCATGGCTGATATTCAACTGTATGTCTTTACCTTATCATGTCTTGCCTAATAACATGAGTCCTCCCCTCACTTCCACCTGTCATGCTGGGAGGCAGAAACATCTGCTTGTACTGATTCCACACTTGTATCGATGAATTTTTTGGGACTTCCAGTTTTCCCAAGTCATTTTTAATTACAAGAGCCTTGGCCTGGCTTTTCAGAGACATCATGCTTTCTAATTCATTCACTTATTTATTTTTTCAATTTCAAATTTCTATGAGTTGTTCAATTATGTTACATTCAGTTTAATTTGCAATTAGATTTTTTGAGATGGATCAATAGTAAAAAGACTTTGCCAAAGATGGTGACTAAAAGAAAAACATAGAGACTTATAACAGAAAGTTCACCATGGAGATGTACACATACAATGAGCTTTCTGTTATAAATCACCAAAAATGGATGGATTGTGTCTGACGGTGAGCTAAACACCGTTTTGTCAATCAAAACTTTGAAACTAAGTTAAGATTTATGAACAAGTTTATTAACCTCCAGGAGAGGTAAAGTAATGGTGCTCAAAATATATGCCAGACTAATGAGTAGAGTGTTCACCTCTGCTCTAGGAGACCGGGCTTCAATCCCAGCATTATAAGGTAAGGATCAAGAGTAAAGTGGAGCAATCCAGAGAATGGAGTAGTTCCCTCTCCTCAGTGTTGTAGCTCTTGAAAAGTGAACCTTTGGGTTATCTTTGACTAAGGTTGCCAACTTTACTTATATCAGGAAGAAATAAGATAGTGAATCTCTAATGCCTTTCTTTAATAAGAGAATGAAACAAGAAGTCATTTCCTAGAGAGTCTAAAAAGTGTCTCCTAAAACACAAGTGCCACTAGGCACTATAAACAATAAGGAATCTAATCTGTGGTGTAGCACAACACTCCTCACCTGACATTTAATTGTCATTAATGTTCAATTACTCTTCTGGTAGTTGTCATTATATATGCTGCTAAGGGAGGCAAACTTTTAGCATCAGATTTTGGATTGATCTGTGGAATGGTATTTTTTGTTTGAGAACTAGAACCCACCAGCAGGTCAGCAATGAATACCATTGATGTCACTTTGCTAAGTAAGAGTGGTCACAAAGCTGTAGGTGCATCTGAAGTTTTAACTGTCCTGCCCCAGCTTTTTTTTCAGACTGCTTGAGCTTAAGTGGACTGTGTAGGCTACTGCTAATGTCTCCATCCAAGTGGTAATAGCTGCAGTCAATGTAGCAATGGTGCTGGGGGTTGGTGATGTTGGTGCCTCTAAATAGGCTATATGATTATCCTTGTGAGCATCCAGCTTCACCATCAGTACTGGTAGCAGTTGTTGCCTTTGAAGCAACCACACTGCCATTACTAGAGGTCACCTATGTAGGTAACACATATACTCTAGATACTTCTAACTTAGTTGCAAATGTGGTTGATTTTATCTTTAGTGATGATGATATTAAGTATTTTCAGTTGGCAAAAAGAGAACTGCTGATAATGTTGTTGTAATAACTACACTGGTATTTGTTGATCCCATTACTTTAGTTGTAGATTCAACCATCTTTGCCAAAGATGTTGGTGTGTGAAGCCCTTTGGAATCTGGACATCATGGGATTCAGCCAGGATGTTCTTTCAAGCAAAGAGGCTGTAGCTTCAATGGCAGGAATTTTAGACAATTAGCAATGTAGGAATCCTGAATGACTTACTGCTCAACTACCAGATTGTAGTTAGGTTGCCGCTTTTTGAGTCGTTATCTGAGGCAGTAGATTACTACGGCTAGATAGACTGTTGCCAAAGACAATGACCTTCATTCAGTATTTTATAGTTTCTTTGCAGAAAAGAGTGAGTATTCCAACAATGGTGTTATTCAGATTAGATCTACAGATTAGCACATGATTAAGAAATACCTCTTTGTGCTTGGTACTGTGTAGTAGTAATGCCACGAACAATCTTACCTCGAAGAAACAGAAGGTGTGTGCTCTCTCCACTACCTGCACGCGGAAATCAGAAGAAGAAAAAGACGCAAGAGGTGTGACTTGTTTTATGGAGGAGAACGAGATAAGTCTACATGAAGTGGCGAGATTTGATGAACATAAAAGAGACTAAGTTTGAAGTGGAAAAGGGCAACATTTTGCTGATGTCTGATTGGTGAACATCCATCAGTTCATTTTGCAAGTTAAGTGAGTTGACTAGTGCCCAATAGGTTGATTCCTCTTCAACTAGACTTCTGAAACCAAGTAGATACTGGTATCAATTACTACCCTGATGTTTCCAGTTTTTTGGGGGTGATATACACCAAAGATAGGCTGCTATAAACATTCTTCTTCTTTTTCAAACAGAGGCGGATGTTTCAGCATGGCTGTTCTCAGACAGCTTCTTCATGAACAAGAGAAAATGTCTTTGAATTTCTGGTTTCCTGTTTAGGCCACATTTCAGTGATGAAAGTCATCCTTTTGCTTGTATTCTTTCAAATAGGAGTTGGCATTTGGGAAACTTGAAGGGTAACAAAGAAACGAAACTCTTGTTTCTGTCCTTCTTAACTCTGAGTTCCATAATGTTAAAGAAAACAATGTTTTCAATAAAAGGTCGCCCTGTCAGCTGGGGCTGTAGAATACGCCGACTGCACTTCTGCAGAGGGGTAAGATCATCCCCCAATGGGGCCGCCTGTTAGCCATGGGCGGAGACCTGTAAGGTGCTAGGACGGGATCCTGGTGGTTGAGCAGTCATTGATCCAGCAGCAGAGTAGTCAATAGCTTGCAACACACTACTTTGGCCCTTACTTGGTCTGACGGGCGGTCGGATTGGGCCTGATCCGATCAATCGGCTGGTCTTGTTATGCCCTAGCACCTGCATGTTTTTTTCTCCCAAATGTTCTAATCAATCTGCATCTGCAGAACAATTCCCAACCCTTTTTTATAGGTGCTAGAAGGTGGGAGCTGAGGGTCAATTGTGTTCAGAGTAGAGTTTTGACCTCTGTTAAAATTCCAGGCACTAAAACTAGAAATTAGCTGAGACTTAGAATTTTGCTCTTGATATGAGTATACTGGTAATGTATCTCCGTCTCAGCCAATGCGAATGGGTTTCCCCCCTGGCTTATTCCCAACACAAGTTGGACTCTGCAGTGGGTGGTGGAGCATAGGACCAATGAAAAACATACACCAATCATGGCTTCTTCTTTCAAAAAATCCAAAAGATATTTATCCGACTTTGACTCAGAAACAGAAAATGACTTTCCCAGATTCATCATTATTGAATCATTACAAGATACAAAATTAGATCAACTGTCACCTTTTTTGATTGAAAAAATAATATCCAGTTGATCCAACCCAAAAAACTGTGAAGAAACTCCGAACTGGAAACCTCCTTGTAGAAGTAGAAAGCAAAAAACACGCTGATAACCTACTGAAAATGGAAAAATTTCATAATCTTAAACGGCGTACATATCCTCATGCCAAATTAAATACCTCCAGAGTTGTTGTGAGAAGTAAGGAACTCTCACTAGTAACACTGGAAGAGATTGAAACGGCTTTCAAAAGCATTTCGCCAAAATGATGAAACAATACAGACCCATACATACATTCTGACTTTTGAGAAACCATCAATACCAAAAGAAATCAGAATTGACTACACAATAGAAAGGGTCCTATTTACCAACCCCTCCGCTTGGGCAGGATATGACACAAGGTCAATTTCTAAGCGGAGTTTAACAGGTTTGAATTTAGAGTTTTCCTTCTCCTAGACTAGTCGCCTCGCCAAAGCTGAAGAACCTAGTCTATCCTACTATTTACCCATAGCTGGAGGGAGAATATTTGGATTCATACCTTTCCCAAGGGTATTAGTGCTATGTGAAATGCAATCAGTCTCGTCCAGGATTTGAACTCGTGTCGCCGTGTCCATATCCTGCGACAATAACCATTACACCATGGGCAAGAAAGGGTAGAGTAGTATATACCAGCTCCCCTGCGATGTTTTAAGTGTCAAAAATTCGGACACCACAAAGAAATATATAGAGGATGCCAAGTATGTGGCAAATGTGGCGATGTGACCCAGATCATATGGAAAATGAATGCAAGAGTATAAAATGTGCAAACTGCCATGAGGAACACCCTGCCTTTTCAAGAAGTTGTGCCATTTATAAGAAAGAAAAAGAGACAATGTTTATCAAGCACACAAAAAATATACCTTTCCCTGAAGCAAGGAAAATTGTTGAAAGCTATATGGGAACTAAAACATATGCTAATGTTAGCACAAAAAGTAAATCAACCATCCCAGGATAGCACATCAATTGATAAATATCAAAAATTAATAGAAAAATTGATAAATTTAAAAGCTAATGAATAGTTAACATTTCAAGAGAACCTTAAAAGAATGCATTCAACTGAAACGAAACAAATCGAGCCTTGTATAAAAACAGAAGTAAATGTTAATACCAACACAGATGAAAACCCTAAAACCACTGAACAAACTAAAGAAAAGCGACAAAGGTCGCCGTTAATGTCTGGAGATCATACGATCTCCAGACATTAACAAAGATATAAATAGAAATAAAACGAAAGATATTACCATTAAAAAAACAAAACCCAACTAAAAGACTTACTCAAACACAGCCCACCCCAATAATCACGCCAAACAAATTTGAAGAGATTGAAGAAATGGAGATTAAAAATAAAACTCCAATCAACAAATCTCAACCAAAAAATTCACAAAAATCTAAACTAAATGAATAAAATAATCCAATGGAACATCAGAGGAGCAAGGGTCAACTACTGTGAATTGTTACTACTTATCACAAAATACTGCTCAGCAATCATATGCCTCCAAGAAACTCGCCTCAAAAACAACACCTCCATCATCATGAAAAACTATTATTCATACAACTATATTAAACAGCACACTGATAGACCTTGTGGCGGATCATCTATAATTATAAACAACAAAATCCCTCACAGCGAAATTACTCTAAATACAAACATGCCAGCAGTCGCTATATCAGCAACCCTCCACAAAACAATAACAGTGTGTTCAGTATATATCCCCCCAAATGAAGAACCCAAGGAATTGGAGCTGAACAAGTTAATAGAACAACTACCAAGACCCTTTGTTATAATGAGGGACTTTAATAGCCATAATGAAATCTGGGGAAGTAAGAAAACTGACAAAAATGGCAAAGTAATTGAATCTTTATTGAATCAACATCAGTTGTGCATGTACAACAATAAATCCAACACATATCTGCACCCAGCAACAGGCACATATTCTGCAATAGACCTATCAATATGTGACTCTTCCTTGTTTCTCGAATACAATTGAAAAGTACATGACGACACCTGTGGAAGTGACCACTTTCCGATTCTATTACAAAACCCCACTGATGAATTGAGTAAAAAAACTCCAAGCTGGAACCTAGGAAAGGCTAACTGGGATGGTTTTAAAACTTCATGTGTTGCCCAACTAACCCCAGAAGCCAATAAAAACAATGAAGAAAACATTTTATATTTTACAAACACACTGTTAAACATAGCTGAAGAACATATACGTAAAAGCTCTACCTCTACAAAGTACAATAGGCCATGGTTCAATGAAGAATGTAAAAAAGCTGTCAGATTACAGAAAGCAACTTTTAAAAAAATTTAAAATAAACCCAACATGAGAAAATTTAAACACTTACAAAGCTCAAAAAATCATCAAAGACTCCAATGGAGAAATTATGTTGCCAAAATGAAAAGCAACACAAAGCCAAAAAACGCATGGCAGATGATTTGGAAAATAACTGGCCAAAATAACAATACTCCTACAAAACATCTCACTCACAATAATCTGAAAATCACAGATAAGAAAGATATAGCAAATCACCTCGCCAAAACTTTCTAACAAAATTCATCCACCAAATACCAAAGCAAAAGTTTTCAAATTATCAAAACAAAAGCAGAAAAAGTTAAAATCAAATTTCAAAGCAAAATCACTGAAACTTACAACCAACCTTTCTCTATAACTAAAAGAATCCCTCAACAAGGCACACAATACAGCAGTCAGACCCGACAAAATACATTATCAGTTCCTGAAAGAATTACCCGAACCATCTAAAAATTTCCTCCTACAAATCTTCAATGATTTATGGAACAGCGGTGACATACCTAAAATATGGAAAGAAAACACAGTTATACCAATACCTAAACCTTTCAAAGACAATACAAATGCCAAAAATTACAGACCCATTACTCTTAGTAGTTGTGTCTGCAAAACACTAGAAAGAATGGCAAATGCCAGATTGATCTGGTACTTAGAAACCAATAAATTAATAACAGAATACCAATCTGGTTTCAGAAGCCAAAGAACCCTTGTGGATCATCTGATTCGATTAGAAACATTCATCAGAGAGGCTTCTATTAAAAAAGAACATCTAGTGGCAGTTTTCTTCGATCTCGAAAAAGCATACAACACAACTTGGAAGTACAGCATTGTAAAAGATCTGAAAAACCTTGGATTAGAAAGCAGAATGCCAATATATATCCAAAACTTCCTTCAAGATAGATGATTTAGATTAAGAATGGGAGAGGTTTTCTCTGAAGAAAAACAAGAAATTGGTGTACCTCAAGGCAGTGTATTGTCTGTCTCGCTGTTCAATATAAAAATTAATAATATTGTGAAAAACATAAATAGCGGAACAAACTGTGCATTGTATGCGGATGACTTCCTGATCTGTTAAAGAGCAAGAAACCTGAATCATATAGAAAGACAACTTCAAATATGCCTTGATAAGCTCCACAAATGGACCACAGAGAATGGATTAAAATTTTCAAAAGAAAAAACAAAATGCATTCACTTCTGCAACCAACGTAAGCTCCACCTAAATCCAGTACTGAAAATTGACCACACCGAAATACCAATTGTTGAACACTACAAATATCTAGGAATCATTTTTGACTGCAAACTCTCCTTCATTCCACATATCAAATACTTGAGAACAAAATGCAACAAAACTATAGAGTTACTTAGAACTGTAGCACACACTAACTGGGGAGGAAGCAAAGAAACATTATTAAGATTATATCGCTCATTGATCAGATCAAGACTCGATTATGACTGCTTTATATATGAGGCAGCCAGAAAAACATACTTGAAAGAACTAAACACTATACACCACCAAGGACTTAGACTAGCCCTTGGAGCATATAGGACTTCTCCTATTGAAAGCCTATACACAGAAGCAGATGAACCACCTCTTACACTAAGACGTGAAAAACTGGCTCTCCAATACTCTATAAAGCTGAAATCTTTCCAATCCAACCCAGCTTATGACTGCACCTTCAACCCGAAATACAAGCAACACTTTGAAAGAAACAAAAAAACAATAAAACCTTTTGGTCTTCGGATGACGTCGACCCTACAAGAATCAAAAATACCACTAAATAATGTACATGAAGGCATTTTTCCACAAACACCACCCTGGATCATTAAAACTCCCAAAGTGATTCTCAAACTGAATGAACATTCCAAAACTAAGACCCACCCCTGCATTTATCAAGAGAAATTTTACAATATTCTCCAACACCACCCCAATCACCTCTATGTGTTTACAGATGGATCCAAGGACAATGGTTGGGCAACATGCGTGGCTGTTTTGAACAAAACAGTTCTTAAGAAAGCTCTTCCAAGGGAAAGCTCTATCTTCACAGCAGAAGCCCATGCAATAGACCTAGCTCTCAACATCATCTCAAAGAGTAAGCATAAGAAATTTATAATATTTTCAGACTCACTATCTGTCTTGCTATCATTGAGAAATAAAAAAATTTCAGAACCCTCTTATCATCAAACTGTTGAGTAGATTAGACTCAATGTCAAATAGAAAAGAAATAATCATATGCTGGACCCCGAGCCACATTGGAGTGAGCGGGAATGAAAGAGCAGACTCAGCAGCCAAATCGGCCTTAGATTTGGCACCCGATAAATTCAGCATCCCATATACTGACCTGAAACCAACAATTAATAAATTCCTTCACACAAAATGGCAACAACAATGGAGTAATAACATCCACAATAAACTCTTCCAAATTCAACCCACCTTAGGAGAGTGGAGACCAACATCAAGAAAATCAAGAAGAGAACAAGTTGTTATATCCCGATTGCGAATTGGTCATACAAGGCTTACTCACTCTTTCATTTTGAAACAGGAACCACAACCACAGTGTTTAACCTGCCAGACATCTTGCACGGTTAAACACATTCTTATAGAATGCAGAACTTTCGCTGTTATCAGAAAGCGATTTTTCAAAGTAAATAACTTAACCGATCTGTTCGAGAACGTTAAAATAGATGACATTCTGTCCTTCTTGAGAGAGACAGAGTTGTACCAAAAAATATGAGAACTTAAAACTGGTTAATCTTGTGCAAACAAATGAAATCATGCTAATAGAAAATTGTACCTATCTTAATATTCGTTTTGAAATCTTTAGTCGAATATGTATGTATATATAAAGATAGAATTTGGCGTTGAATGACCTACAAAGGTTGATATACCATAAAACCCAAACAACCAACCAACTTCAATAAAAGGTGCTGCCTTTTGGTCATCTTTGGTCCATTGGAACATATTGTGGCTTAGGTGGTCCATTCCGTAAGAGTAAAGCCTACCATTCCAGATGGCAATGTTATAACTCTCCTTAACTTGGAAGTTGTTTGAGATGGGTTCAAAAAGGGTAGGACATCCTCCCCAAGAGATGTAAGTGTGAAGTGCACTTTTTATGGAAGGATTGTGGACCTTTCCTAAGCAATTTTTAGGACAATTTTCCTGAGAGGACACTACCACAAACCTGAGTGCATCCTGAAACCACTCCAGCTGCTATCTGGAGTTCTCCTCCATGCCATATGCTATATCGGATTTTGTCTCCTTAGTCTAGGTCAAATATGGAGCATTGAAGGTTTCACTGATATGGCTACATGCTTTATACTTTCTGAAGATGTCATATCCCAGAAGTTAGCATGATAGGTGTTTTGATTTCAAGTGAAGATGATGAAGGGTTGGAATACTGGATCTATTGTCAGGTATTTCATTTCATTCAATGAGGCTCAGAAATGAGTGGCTGACCTGACCATTCAGAGACTCCACCTCAAACCTCTTTGCTCTTCTTCCTACAGTCTGTAACAATCTCACACAAGATTTTAGGGAGTAGGGAAAGCTGAGACCATCATTTTCAAAGATGTCCAAAAAGTCTGATCATGCTAAAGACTGTTGCTCTGCTCATCAATGATGACATTCATCTTTTCTGTCTCTTCTGGTTGTACCATAGGCTGATCTTTGAGAACACTTTTTTCTGTGAGGACACCACCACAAACCTGAGTGCACTCTAAAACCGCTCCAGCTGCTATTGAGAATTCTCCTCCACATATATGCTGTATCGGATTTTGTCTCATTAGTCTGAGGTGGTGGCTCTGAGTGGAGGGCAGAATGGTATTCCTCACTGCTGCGTTCAGTATTTAGTTTTATTATTACCAGACGTTGGCATGATGGTTAAACCTGGAGACCTGGGTTCAATCCCAGGTCGAGTCATACCAAAGACTCAAAAAATGGTACTTGATGCCACCTTGCTTAACACTCAGAACTATAAGGTAAGGATCAAGGGTATGCATACTGTTTGCTCTGCAGTGTCTTCCTATGAGTGTTGAAGATGAGCAACATTTTAAAACAAATTCTGTTGATCTTGATAACTGTCTTACTCTCTTTCAAAGGTTTCTCGCATAAGGCACAAAAACAGTGAATGAGGTGTTTTATACAAGAAACAACAATGAGTTTTGTCTGTGTCTTTCTTATTTAGCCATGTATAGTTGGGGGCCATTGGGGACACTTGAGTTTTATTTACTGACATAACCCTCTGTTTGTTCTCATGTAAGAGAAGCCAGCCTGCTGGTAGAATTGTTCTGAAACTTGGATTATTTCTGATCCTTGCTTACCATGTGACAAAGTTCATGAATATTGAAAAAGGGGGAAAAAGGAAGAAAAGGAATGTCAATCTTTGTATTTTGAGCCAACTGATAACCACTTCTCCTTAAGGGAGAATAGTAGCTTGACTACCAATTAGTAAAGTCCTCAAGCAGTTTCCAGGAATGCAAGGCCAGGAAGGTTTATCTTCCTTAATTGATAGAATCTCTGATTGTATGGCTGGTGAAGGAAAACACGATTTGCCTCAAATATAGGACTCTCTGTTTATTCTTTTTGTTCAGTTCCTATAGGCCATGGAAATATATAGAAACTGGTGACAGGCACTATGTTCAGGGTAGATTCACGGGTCTTTCTTTGCATAGAAAGCCTTCTCAATTCTTTGGATGGTTCTTTAACTCTCAGCCCACATTTTGGCTTCTCTCACTCTGGTTCCCAAATCAATTGTTAGGCTATATTTGATGAGAGTTAATCAAATTTTTTTTAAAGATCTAAATGACTTAGGCAGTTTTCTGTAAAACATTTTGAAAAATAAATGACTAGAATTTGCTTCTTTTGAACTACTCATCATTTTCTTGTAGAGGTTTTAATGCTTCAATTATCATAGATATTATTTTAATATTTTGTCCCATCTGAAGACTTATACAGCAAACCAACTATAAAAATTTAAGACATTTCTGTTGTCAATAAATTAAATTTTATTTTTCTAATTAATTGTATTTGAAGATTCAGATTTTAATAGCTTTTAGGTTGTATTTAAATGGGTTATTTTTTTGTATTTTCAAAACTATTTAAAAAAAGACTTTTGCAGTTGTTTTTTTTTAAGTTTTGAACAAGAAAATATAAGGATAAGTAGAACCAAAGTAGAGATTCTTAACAATATTTCTTGTTGAGAATTATTCTCGTATACACCATAAGCCCAGTATTTTGTGCTGAGAGATACTTTATTTACTATCAACTCAGTATTTGGCTATTTTACATATTAAACATAAACATCATGTTAATTGCTAGCTATAAAAGACCAACAAGGGGTAGTTAATTCAATAATAATTATCATCAACTTATTCTGGCAGCATAGACTCTTTCATCATCTGTCCCTTACATTCATCACTCCTAGTAGTGTCCACACAGAGTTGATGTAAGTCTTTGTTGGTTGTCCAACACTGGTATGTCCATGTGTAGGAGTCCATAAGAAAGTGGTTGCTTATTAATTTGTCCTTACTTCTCTAGCAGTGCTCCATATGTTTTGTTTGTCTTACTTGGATGGTCTGGGAGATGGGAGGTAGGTTGCTGTACAGCTGCTGTTTTGGGGGTGTTAATTAAATAGAGACACTTTACCTCAAAATAGAAATTACTTGTGTAACCCACCCAGAGTTTGTAGGTACTTTCCTATATAGGGAAGATACCCAAAATTTCCCCTGTTAAAGAGAGCCTCTCTCTAAGCTGCATGGTTTTGGTGGTGATCATATCAAGAAGATATTACACAGTAACTTCAGTGGCAGTGTCAACCCCTCAACTCCAAACTTCTTTGGTCCAATCTGGTTGATGTCTTTTATATAGACACTCACTTCCCTGGACAATGTAGATTCTCTTTCTGACATGATTTGTGAACCTTAATAAAGCAACCAGTTATCTTTTTGAAATGCTATTATCACTATATGATTAATCTTCAGGCTTCTCAGTAAGATTCTGTAAGAAACAGTCATTATTTTCCAACTGAACCTTAGTTCTGCCAGTGAGGCCTCATCAATAATGTTTAGATTTGAGGTTTGCCTATATGCTGCCAAAAACTGCTGAAGTATCTATTCTTCTAACTCTTCCCTTGATTTTTTCAAGGGTCTCTTAAATATATCAATTGTAGTGTGATAAAGAAGAAAGACCTTATCAACACTTTATTCAACAAAACTTCACAGCAACAACCAAACATACTAAGAGGCCAAATGCATATATATATAAGAATCAAAAAGAACGCATGCAAATAGGTAAATCACATGGACAAGAACTACAAATTTTTTTTTTTTTTTTTTTTGATGAAAGTTATAACAATCAACTAACCTATTTGACCTTGGGTGGTATGTTCAATTATTTGACCTATGCCAAATTTTTCAAACTGTATATAGTATTCTATTATAAGTCACTATTTGTCTGGAATTCCAAATCTGGAAAATAATTCTTGAATGATCATTATTGTTCCTGATGATGTTTCTTACCTGCATTTTATCACTTCTGGCCACTTTGTGAAACTATCTACTATTTCTAAATAATAATAATAACCCTTTTCTGGTTCTGCTAGTCCACATATAATCTTGATCATGGCCAACTCATTTTTGGTTGCAGTTGAATTTTTACTGCTGGCACTTTTCTAAACAATGCTCTCTCTCTTGATAAGATTTTTTCTGATCTTCAAAATTAAAGTCCCTTTTTTTGACCAGTAAACATAACTTCTCATTTGAGCTTTCATATGAGATATTTCTGTATGTCTGGTGTATAACTCTTAGTATTTGATTTTGTAACGTGTTAAATCTGTGGGTGTCAAAACACCATAACTAATAATATGTCTTACCAAAGATCTTTCCCTTAAACGAATATAGTGTGTGTGTGTGTGTGTGTAACACATTGATGACAGATATAGTAGAAAAATGAATAAAGTACTCACAGTTGACTTGACTAGAACATTTATTTACGAGGACAAACGCATTTCGATGGTACATAATATATTTATCAATATGGGTTGAGCTGTGTGTCACAGTTCCCTCGGAAAAGGATAAGTTAATTCCACATTTGATTCCCAGATTTTAAAGTCATCCTTCGTTCCTGCTGCTACACATAATCTCGTCCTGTTCTCGTGTATTTACACAAGTAGAGGTCAAAAGGGAGGAGGTTACTCTGCCTGAAACAGAAAAAGGTTTAGTTCCCTTTGACCATTAGATCGTCCTAACATAATGCATCCAAGATTACCACTTGTTTTGCATACATTAAACAATCATCATATATTAAAAACAGTTTTTCTTTTTTATAGTAAATACTTATAATTTATTTTTTCTTATTTGCCATTTTAGATATTCCATCATTTTTTAAAAATATTATCATCTTTTTTGTGACTCCAATTTAATATCATCTAGTGTAACTGGTAATGCTCTTTTTTATGTTCCAGAGAACATATTTTATTTCTTCAGCTGTTTTCAAGGCAATCACTCCATTGGTTCCTTAAATATTAGTATTTGTCTAGAAAAACTATTGGCATGATCCATTTATTTTGACAGTAAATATTTAATTTCAAAATTATACCCCAGCAATGGTAACTGTTCAGCAGAATGTACTGGGATACCCTTTTTCAAGCGAAAATTTACAAAAAGAGGTTTATGATTGGTTTGTAAGACAAAATTTCTTATGAAAGTTTTTGACTGCAAAAATGATTTCTAATGTCTTCTTTTCTGTTGGTTAAAATTTTTCTATGCTGGCAACAATGTTCTTGAAACATATGCCCCAGCTTTTTGTTTTCCATCCTCAAATTTGTGTAACAATCCTACCAGACTAGCATCTGATGCTATTATAATATACAATAAGGAATCAAAATGTGTTTAGTGATCTTTTTTAATCTTTTCAAATGACCAATTCTATTTGTTATTTTTTTAGAAACTCATTAAGTGGGGTTCTTAGTTGATGCAGTTTTGGTAAATAGCAGTTATTATAATTTACTGTTCCTCAAAATAATTGCAATGTGTCATTTTCTGTTGGAGCCATTAGGTGTTTTATAGCCCTTATCCTTTGGGGGTATTGTCTACAACTATTTTTATCAATGATTTTACCCAAATATTTAACACTCTGGATAAAAAAATTCACACTTGTTTTCACCAAGTTTATACTCTTTTATACATTCAAACACTTTCAACAAATATTGGACATGTTCATCCTCAGTTTTATTTCAAATTAGGATATCATCCAAATATGTGAGTGCAAAATCAAGTCCCATGAATATCGTATCCATTATTTATTGAAAAATTGCCTGTGTGACCTTGACCCCAAAAGTAATTCATTAAATTGGTACAACCCCTTTTGTGTATTAATCATCAGGAATCTTTTATTTTTTTCCATTTCTACTTATGAGTACGCATCCAATAAGTCAATTTTTTAAAACATATTAACTACATATAATTTAGTGAACTGTTCTGTTGTTGGGAGTTGGTTTTTATAGTCTTGCAGGATATGGTTTAATCCTGTTCAAAAATTGCCACACACTCATATTTTCCCAAAACTTTTCTTTATAATTACAACAGCCACTGCCCAACTCAAGAAATTCACTGGAGAAATAACTCCAAGATCTTGTAGTTTTTTTTATATATTCACTGTTTCACTAGCAAGAAAGAAGGACATGTCTTTTTGATCTAAAAATCAGACTTGTGTTTTTTTTACATTTAATGAAAACTTTGTTTTACTGCATCTCCTGAGTTCTCTGAAAAACAATTTTTTATAATCCTATTTCATATTATTCTTATAACACTCAATCTTTTTATCAAGAAGTTATTTGATTCATCCAAATATTTGTGTGACACTATAAATGGGCTTAGCTCTATGTGTGTATCTATGTGCATTCAGGTGTATACATGTGTAAGGTTGTGGGTTGACCAATTGGTATGTAAATGCTTATGTGTGTGTGTCCTTATAGGAAGGAGGCTTGACATATTTACATGGTGTCTTGGAGTCTGGTTGTCTGCCAGTGTGTTTATGCCCAACCTTCTGGGTGGTCAAGGGTCCAGAAATGGGAATGTTTCCTTCTGTGTGTATGCAAAAGGTCAACCAGATGACAGTCAGAAGAACAATGTCAGTCTGCTTCTAGATGCAGAGGGTATATGACCAGAAGATGGCTGGGACCACAGATACAGAGATAGGTTGAGATAGAGAAAAGATGAGGTGAGCAGAGAATTGAAAGACAGACATACAAATAGGCGGAGAAGTTTTTTAGGGAACTACATATGTAATATTACGGACGGGCGCTGTCATTAGATTGTGGCGTTCTCAAGGTTAAAGAACATTCTAGCACATCAGCTGTCATCATTCGTTGGGTACAAAGGTCTGACGATCAAAAATGTTACGAACCTCACTCGTGCAGGCAGAGTGACCTGTAGAGAAAAAGTGTGAGTCTAATATAATCACGTGTGAACTTTCACGTGTTACACTACTGTTCCACTGGTGAGCATCGAACCTTCGGTAACCTTTGAATTCTTTCCATCAAATCATTCTATAAGGAAATTAAGTAGCAAGATTTTAGTAGTTCAAGACAGGTTTTCAAACAGGTTTCAACAGAGGCGCACACCGCAAGACCCATGCCATAGCCCAGCCTGTCATAGCAATCCGACTGATATGATAAACATCAACTGGCCAATGATAAAAATGCCGCTGCCATCACCAAGAAGAGGAAGATGAACCTTTTCTACGAATGCTAGCTAAAGTGCACACAGGAAAAGAGTGATAAATAAAGAAGACATTTGATAGCAACAAAAAAAAAAAAAAAGAAGGCGAGGAAGAAAGCTGTTGAACGAAATTTTTAACAACAGTCCGCTGTAATTCAAAAAAATAAAGAGACTGCTATTTCCTTCCTTAAGATTCAAGTTTCGAGTGATTCTTTTCTGTGAATTCATTTCTTATTATCAGACACAACGTTTGAATTTTTTTGGTCCTATACTACACATAGCTAAAAGTGAGGATGCTACAAACCATTATTTTGTCTCATAAACTACTTCATCTCGTTAAATATTCATTCAACTTTTTGTTTTCGTCTTGTCCTTTCTTGGTAGGACTATTTAGGTGACATGCATTTCAATTTGCAGAGAACCAGCAAACACAACATGATATAAGATTCTCATTCTACAAAATGCATGGATCTGTTGTATTACCACATTTTAGTTCCTCATTCTGCAAAATACATGGCCTGTTTGTATTCCCATACTTAAGATTTTCATTCAGCAAAGTTTATGGACTGGTTGTATGACCACATTGAAGTTCCTCATTCTGCAAAATATATGGCCTGTTCGTATTCTGATACTTAAGATTTTCATTCCGCAAAATGCATGGCCTGTTCATATTCCCCTACTTAAGATTCTCATTCTTCAAAGTGCATGGACTGGTTGTATTACCACATTTAAGTTCCTCGTTCTGCAAAATGCATGGCCTTTTCATATTCCCATTCTTAAGTTTTTCTTCAAAGTGCATGGACTGATTGTATTACCACATTTAAGTCTCTCATTCTGCAAAATGCATAGCCTGTTTGTATTCCCATACTTAAGATTTTCCTTCAGCAAAGATCATGGACCTGTTGTATTAACACATTTAAGTTCCTCATTCCGCAAAATGCATGGCCTGTTCGTATTACTATACTTAGCATTTTCATTCAGTAAGTGCATGGACCTATTGTATTACCACATTTAAGTTCCACATTCTGCAAAATGCATGGCCTGTTCGTATTCCCATACTTAAGATTTTCATTCAGCAAAGTGCATGGATCGGTTGTATGATCACATTTAAATTCCTCATTCTACAAAATATATTGCCTGTTCGTATTCCCATACTTAAGATTCTAATTAAGCAAAGTGCATGGACCTGTTGTGTTACCGCATTTAAGTTCCTCATTCTGCAAAATATATGGCCTATTCGTATTCCCATACTTAAGATTTTCATTCAGCAAAGTGCATGGTCCGGTTGTATGACCACATTGAAGTTCCTCATTCTGCAAAATGCATAGCCTGTTTGTATTACCATACTTAAGATTCTCATTTTACAAAGTGCATTGACAGGTTGTATGACCACATTTAAGTTACTCATTCTGCAAAATATATGGCCTGTTGATATTCCCATACTTAAGATTTTCATTCAGCAAAGTGCATGGACCGGTTGTATTACCACATTTAAGTTCCTCATTCTGCAAAATGCATGGCCTGTTCGTATTCCCATACTTAAGAGTTTCATTCAGCAAAGTCCATAGACCTGTTCTATTACTACATTTAAGTTATTCATTCTGCAAAATATATGGCCTTTTCATATTCCCATTCTTAATTTTTTCATTTAGCAAAGTGCATGAACCGGTTGTATGACCACATTTAAGTTCCTCGTTCTGCAAAATGCATAGCCTGTTCGTATTCGCATGCTGAATATTTTCATTCAGCAAAGTGCATGGACCGGTTGTATTACCACATTTAAGTTCCTCATTCTGCAAAATATATGGCCTGTTCGTATTCTCATACTTAAGATTCTCATTAAGCAAAGTGCATGGACATGTTATATGACCATATTAGGATCCTCATTCTGCAAAATATATGGCCTGTTCGTATTCCGATACTTAAGATTTTCATTCAGCAAAGTGCATTGTCCGGTTGTATGACCACATTTAAATTCCTCATTCTTCAAAATGCATGGCCTGTTCGTATTCCGATGCTTAAGATTTTCATTCAGCAAAGTGCATGGACTGGTTGTATGACCACATTGAAGTTCCTCATTCTGCAAAATGCATAGCCTGTTTGTATTCCCATACTTAATATTCTCATTCTACAAAGTGCATGGACCGGTTTTATGACCATATCTAGGTTCCTCATTTTGCAAAATATATGGCCTGTTCGTATTCCCTTACTTAAAATTTTCATTCAGCAAAGTGCATGATCCGGTCGTATGACCATATTTAGTTTCCTCATTTTGCAAAATATATGGCCTGTTCTTATTCCTATACTTAAGATTTTCATTTAGCAAAGTGCTTGGACCTGTTGCATTAACAAATTTAAGTTCCTCATTCCGCAAAATGCATGGCCTGTTCGTTTCCCATACTTAACGTTTTCATTCGGCAAAGTACATGGACCTGTTGTATTACCACATTTAAGTTCCTCATTCTGCAAAATACATGGCCTGTTTGTATTCCCATACTTAAGATTTTCATTCAGCAAAGTGCATGGACTGGTTCTATTACCACATTTAAGTTCCTCATTCTGGAAAGTGCATATCCTGTTTGTATTCCCATACTTTAGATTTTTATTTTACTAAGTGCATGGACCGGTTGTAAGACCACATTTAAAGTCCTCATTCTGCAAAATATATGGCCTGTTCGTATTCCCATACTTAAGATTTTCATTCAGCAAAGTACCTGGACCTGTTGTATTACCACATTTAAGTTCCTCTTTCTGCTAAATGCATAGCCTGTTTGTATTACCATACTTAAGATTCTCATTCTACAAGGTGCATGGACGGGTTGCATGACCACATTTAAGTTCCTCCATCTGCAAAATATATGGCCTGTTCATATTCCCATACTTAAGATTTTCATTCAGCAAAGATCATGGACTGGTTGTATGACCATATTTAAGTTCCACATTTTGCGAAATGCATAGCCTGTTTGTATTCCCAAACTTAAGATTTTCCTTCAGCAAAGTGCATAGACCGGTTGTATTACTACATTTAATTTCCTCATTCTGCAATATGCATAGCCTGTTCGTATTCCCATACTTGAGATTTTTATTCTGCAAAGTGCGTGGACCTGTTGTATGACCATATTTAAATTCCTCATTCTGTAAAATGCATGGCCTGTTCGTATTCCCATACTTAAGATTTTCATTCAGCAAGGTGCATGGACCGGTTGTATTACCACATTTACGTTCCTCATTCTGCGAAACGCACACCCTGTTCGTATTCCCATACTTAAGATTTTCATTCAGCAAAGTGAATGGATCTGTTGTATTACCACATTTAAGTTCCTCATCCTACCAAATCCATAGCCTGTTTGTATTCTCATACTTAAGATTCTCATTTTTCAAAGTGCATAGACCGTTTGTATTACCACATTTAAGTTCCTCATTCTGCAAAATGCATAGCCTTTTCGTATTCCCATACTTAAGATTTTCATTCAGCAAAGTGCATGGACCGGTTGTATGACCATATTTTAATTCCTCATTTTGCAAAATATATGGCCTGTTCGTATTCCCGTACTTAAGAGTTTCATTCAGCAAAGTGCATGGACCTGTTGTATTACCACATTTATTTTCCTCATTCTACAAAATGCATAACCTGTTTGTATTCCCATACTTAAGATTCTCATTCTTCAAAGTGCATGGACCGGTTGTATTACCACATTTAAGTTCCTCGTTCTGCAAAATGCATAGCCTGTTCGTATTCCCGTACTTAAGAGTTTCATTCAGCAAAGTGCATGGACCTGTTGTATTACCACATTTAAGTTCCCCATTCTGCAAAATACATGGCCTGTTTGTATTCCCCTACTTAAGATTTTCATTCAGCAAAGTGCATGGACCGGTTGTATGACCACATTTAAGTTCCTCATTCTGCAAAATGCATGTCCTGTTCGTATTCCCCTACTTAAGATTTTCATTCAGCAAAGTGCATGGACCTGTTGTATTAACACATTTAAGTTCCTCATTCCGCAAAATGCATGGCCTGTTCGTATTCCCATACTTGTGATTCTCATTCTACAAAATGCTTGGACCAGTTGTATTACCACATTCTGCAAAATATATGGCCTGTTCGTATTCCCATACTTGATATTTTCATTCAGCAAAGTGCATGGACCAGTTGTATTCCCACATTTGTAACCAGTCCTCTCCCTTATAAATTCAACTTTCCTTGAACAACATAGGCTTTAATTTTTAAAGTTTTTCTCCAGGAATGCAACTTCACAATTAATTATGACTTTTATTTTCAATTTTAATCCCAAACCACCTTATTATGATAATTTTTGCCATTTTCGGCATCCTTATTTTTCTACAAGTTTCTTCTGAAATAATTTAAATATCAGAGCTTGGGTCTTGTAGTAGTTTATCAGGTTTTTGGTTCAAATGAAGAGAAACCAGTTTCCTGTTTGGTGTATTTTAACTTTTTCCAGTTACTAGTTTCACCGATTCCTTTTCTGTTCCACTGTTTTTATTTTACCATTTGCAGAATTTGTTTGTATCCAAATTTTCCACTAAGAAAACATCTCTAATTCTAAAAGGAGAAGTTTATTTTAAAATTTATTCCCTACATTTGAAACAAGGATTTAGAATAACTTGCTTGGTGGGCATTTTTTCTATTTCTTTGACCTCCGTTTGATTTTGGGTTCTTCAATCTGAACCATGTCCTGTTTTGAATCTCATAATCTCTGACATTTTGCAGACATTGATTATTAATTTATTCTTGAATCTTGTTCAAGTTTGCCAAGATTTTTTTTCTTATCTCTTTATCTTTGGGAGATTTATTCTTGAATCTTGTTCAAGTTTGCCAAGATTTTTTTTCTTATCTCTTTATCTTTGGGAGATTTCAGATCCAACACAAAAATTAGATATTTAAACTGATCTTCTCTCAACTCTTTCAACTTATATCTTTTACATTTTCTATTTACAATTCCAATGTAAGTCATAAAAATTATCTATAAATTTGTTTTTTTCATTTCAGGCATATGCTTGATAATCAACAATGAAAACTTTCAACCATCGACTTCTTTAAAGAAAAGAAGGGGATCACAGAAGGATGAAGGTAAACAGCTCTATTTTTTTTTCTTGTCCCTAAAGTAAATAAGAAAAAGAATTAAAGCAAAATAAAAGAATGAATGAATTGATTATTATTGATAATTTTGAATAATATTATCCTTCATCTTTTTAATTCTTGTTCCACTTTTTATCATAATTCACTCAGGTTGTCACATGTATGAAAGTGAAGAATAGTATCCATCAGAAAAAAAGACTAAATCTGGTTCTAAATACCATCTAGGCTCAGAGACGAACATGAATAGGAAGCAATTAATTGGAGAGAAGAAGAGAGAAAGACCAGACGAACGAGAAGCAAAGTTGAAAGTTAAGATACTCTGCCGGTAAAACTACAAACTAGTATTATCGACCTCCCCCCCCCCGTTCAGAAACGAACTTTTTTTTTTGGAAGGCGAATACCATAATCAATTTCAACGCAATTAAGAATTTGAATGATTAGAAAATGACATGAATACAGACTCTATAAAATTATCATTCAGTTGCCAATTGAACCAGAAATATCTTTATCCTCTAAGTTTTAGCATTTTAAGTGTATTGCTCTAATAAAAGTTTTGCTATAATGTGCTCTTTTTGTTGGGTATTTTGTTACATAGATATATGCAAGCATAATGAGAATATTAATAGATTTTTGTTTTTATTTTTAGATGCTTTAAAAGCTGTCTTTGAAAGCTTTTTCTTTGAAGTAGAAGTGGCTAAAGATTTGACCAAAGAAAAAATAGAGGAAAAGCTCCAAGACGTTGCTGCCAGAGATCACAAAAATTATGATTGCTTTGTCTGCTGTATTCTATCACATGGTGTAAAAGATGCTGTGTATGGAGTAGATGGTGTTGAATTGCCTTACTCACGTCTTATTTTGCCATTCAAGCCTAATCAGTGTCGTGGCTTGACAGGAAAACCCAAACTGTTTTTTATACAAGCTTGTCAAGGAAAAACTTATCAAATGGGGGTAGAAAATGATGGTAAGTTCTGTTTACATAATTTTTTCATGAAATTGCTATTATACTTTACTATAATATTATTACACAATTCTGATATATGATTATGTGTGTGCCCCTCATCATAACTTAAAAATTATATAATACTTGGTTGAGTCAAAAGTTTTGCAAAATATTTGCTAAATTCATGAAGGTGATGAAGTTGTCATTCAAGCTTAATATGTGTCATGGCTTGACAGGAAAACCCTAAACTTTTTTTCATACAAGCTTGTTAAAAAAAAACTATCAAGGAGGAGTACAAAACAAGGGTAAATTCCATTTATATAATTTTTCCATGAAATTGCTATTATACTTTACATTATTATGTAATTCCCATATATGGTTGTATGTTTGCGTCTCTGGTCAGTCTCTTGTGATAACTTAAAAGTCATTCTACTTGGATGAGTGAAAAGTTTTGCAATATTTTGCTAAGGTCACGAAGGTGATGAACCACACTGAACTGAGATGGTGAGCTCGCCTGATACTCTCTGTGAGCTACTTGCCTGATATGTCTCTGTGACTTAAAGCACAGTCTTGTAAAGTGCATTTTTACGTCTACCTGACCTTGTCTGATCATCAAAGTTCTGAGTGAAATTTCTTGAACGATTTAGTTCCTCTACTGAGATCAACTGCACTTTCACCTTTTGTATAACAAATGTTTTTGGCTGCTTTCACGTCATTATGGCCCTGTTTGAATTTGTAAAGCACAAGTTTCCAAATTAGACTATGTTGGGTATTCATTTATTCAGCTTTCAGATGACTCAGAGAGTTAAGCAATACTCCAAATTATGTATCTGACCATCTTTCCACCACAGATAGTAAAGCTTGTTTGAATTCAGAGTTTTCTTTCTCCTAGACTGGTTGCCTAACCAAGGCTAAAGAATTCAGTCTGCTCTACTATTTTAACATTGTTGGGACATGGACAGGTGGTTTCATGCTTTCCAAAGGACATAAAGAAAAAGTGAAACATAAACAGCTTTGTCTAGAACTTGAACACAGGTCACCAATTTCATTTCCTATCACTGTTACACTCTAGTACCACAAAGTAACTTTTTAGTATATTGTTTTTTTTTTTTTAAAGTAGCAAAAATATTTAAAATTTCAGATTTAATTTAAAACATACCATAATTATTCATGTATAATGTGCACATTCATTTGCAGATTTTTAACCTGGCATTGGTCCCTTGGGGTGTTTTGACACTCCAGAATTGTTCCTTAGGGTGTTCCAACACTACAGAATTGTCCCTTGGGGTGTTTTGACACTATTGAATTTTATACCTGCATTAGTCCCTTGGGGTGTTTTGACGCTCCAGGATTTTATTCCTGCATTAGTCCCTTGGGGTGTTTTGACACTCCAGAATTTTATTCCTGCATTAGTCCCTTGGGGTGTTTTGACACTCCAGCATTTTATTCCTGCATTAGTCCCTTAGGGTGTTTTGACACTCCAGAATTGTTCCTTAGGGTGTTCCAACACTACAGAATTGTCACTTGGGGTGTTTTGACACTATTGAATTTTATACCTGCATTAGTCCCTTGGGGTGTTTTGACACTCCAGGATTTTATTCCTGCATTAGTCCCTTGGGGTGTTTTGACACTCCAGAATTTTATTCCTGCATTAGTCCCTTGGGGTGTTTTGACACTCCAGAATTTTATTCCTGCATTAGTCCCTTGGGGTGTTTTGACACTCCAGCATTTTATTCCTGCATTAGTCCCTTGGGGTGTTTTGGCTTGTCACTATTTTTTAAATGCTCATAATTCCTTGCTAGCAACTTAATTATTTTTCTCCTTTCTTGTACTCTTCTAATAAAGTGGGGGCATTAATCACATTGAGTAACATAATCCCAGCTTAGCTGCTGTGAAATATAAATGCCATTCTTTCCTTCTTTTAGTGTGCATTACATAAAATATACAGCAAATTCATAGTAATTATCATTTCAATTGATAATTATAGCTTTAGTTTAACTATTGATTTATACCATATTGTAACAGTGATTGGAATTTCTATTATTTTTTGGGGTTTTTTGGTAGTGGGATTATAATTGTAATTATATCTTTGTTTGATTATATCTGCATGTTTGCTTTAAACACTGTGAATATTTTTGTATTTTGAATAATTATGCAGAGGTGTCAACATTGTGTCATAAATTGCCTTTCTTAAAAAGTTTCCATTAAAATATACCTTCTTATATATCATGTTATTTTTTTATTTCATAAATCATGTTATTTTTTATTTCACATATGAAAGAAGAGTGGAGTGGATAGTATGCCTCAGCAGTAACAGAAAGAAGTGAGTCTCGCATAACTGAACACATGGAATCAATTTCAAGTGCTGTTGCTGTGTTGTCTTCTTAATAAAAGGTGGACCGCCGAATTTCTATGCTGAAAATAACAGTTCTCTTAGCTTCTTCCCATGAATTCCTTTTTGCCTGCAACAATCTTCTTTAGCAGTCTTACATCCAAGCTCGTCTCTTGTTATGCGCCACCAAGACTCAAAACACCTTCTTCTCAGTCCATTCAGGCAGGACTTAAATAATGATACCAAAATACCACATCCAGGTCAATCACACAATGCAGTAATTTACATGCGTGCCAGTGCATAGGTAATCCTGATGCCAAACACAATTTACGATCGGGAGGATATGAGTTCAATCTCCTCAATCACCCGTTTCTCTCCCCCTGATCTCATTTTACACAGAAGACATATTCATGCACGCTTTGAGCTGCCACATGCATGTTTTCTCTCACTAGACGTATATTATACTATTTTTTTTACTTCATATATCATGTTATTTTTTTTTATTTATTTGTCCACACACAACATGGACAGATTTTGCATTTAGTCTTCAATATGATTTTGTGAGTCAAATCAATTTTTAATCTGAGGGAAAGAAAATGGTGTTGTTTAAAATTTGAGCAAGTATGTAGATTAATGGCAAAAAATTATGATTTAAGAGACTCTCATTGTATTGATTCTTATTTTGATTAGTTGAAATGGATGGTGATCAACATTCAACAATTCCTAATGAAGCTGATTTCCTATTAGCATGTGCAACTGTCAAGGAATATGTATCCTTTCGAAGCATAAACACCGGATCTTGGTTCATCCAGGCTCTATGTCAAGTTTTAAAGGAAAATGCCAAAAGGTAAGAACAGGTTAACCCATTGAAACCCTAAACCCAATATTTTAAGCTCACTAATCCTTTATTATACATCATAAGCCCTGTGTTGGTGGGGCTGAGAATATGCTAATTGCCTCCTCTGCAGAGGGGTAAGACCCCCTTCACACAAAAAAAATGAGTCCTGGATATGATACTAAACACTATTAAAACTAAGAACTTTTTTCTTTTATCTATCCTAACTTTATTCATTAATCATAAATTTTGCTATGTATATTATTGCTATAACATCTGTTCCTTAGCCAGTAAACTGATGTTAGTTTGAATTTCATTACTCTAATATAACTGCGTCCTGGATATGAAATTAAAATGCATCTGGTGGTGAGGTTCCTGTTCTGGATCTCTGGGAAACGTGGAATCATCTCTTTGTTGTGATTACTCTCAGGTCCACTCTGACCCAGAGTGGTAGTGCCTGTTAGAGACTAAAAATTCTTAGTATTACATGGGAATGTTTGAAACATTATAACTTTTTACATTAGATAGAATTCTCAATATCATATGACTGTGTGCAAACAAATGATTATTCTTAAATTGTTACTTGAAAACATGCATTTGTGTAGAAATTAATGATTATTATGAAGTTGTGACTTTAAATAACCCATAGGGAGTTGATATGTTAAGCTAACCATCAAATATGACTTTACATTCAACTAAGGGGGAGGTACTGTAGGCATAGAAGTTATTGGCATATGAAATGGACTTGGGGAGACAAATTTAATTCCTCATTGAGGCTATTTGCTATTTTTACTTGGCACTAATGCCCTCAAGAAAGGCATGAATCCATCTTTTGTCATTCTGTTGTATAGCCACATAATACATATGCAACTATATACGGAAACATAGTCAACACAATAAAGACGAGCGGACACAGTTCTTTAGAAAAATATACCTCTCACTTTATTGAAAGGGTTGTGTGTGAGAGGGAGTTGGAGACCAAACAAAGACTGCAACATATTGATCCCCCAACTCTGGCTATCACAGCCTTTCTTTCCCGTTCTCCTAGGCTGCTCAACCGGGGGCCTGGAACTGACCTGAACTTCCTGTCGCTGGGGTTATATAATAATTTGACGCCCATCTACTTCCTGCAAGCGTCACAATTCGCACTCAATTCAACCCCTCGACAGTAAAGGTTGCTCCTGATCTCCTGATATCTTTGACTGGATGCACCTGTTATTTACACGGGTGCATTTCTTCTTTTGACAGCTTGGCCAGGTCAGAGGTCAATACGCAACAATTCCCCACCTACTATATGTAAATATTAAGGCATCTTTATATTATCTTTGGTATAGCAACAAATCTAGGAAAAGAAACACTTTGAATCCAAATGAGTTGTACATCACTTAAAACCTGACCTTGTGATACATCCTTCTCATGATAGAGGGGTTGGGCAAATACATATTTCAACTAATATTTTTACAAACTATGATTCAAGTTCAGGTCATTCTATATCAATAATAGCCCAGTCAATTGGGGCTGTAGAATATGCTGACTTCATCTCTGCTGAGGATTAAGACCCCATCCCACCCAACAATTGTCCTGGGTATGACACTAAACTATCTGATGGTAAGGTTCCAGTCCTAGATCTTTCAGGAATTGCCCTTACTCCCAGGTCCTCTCTGACCCAGAGTGGTAGCATCTGTTTGGATCCCTTCTATGGGTCAAATAGAATTATCTAATCATTTACTATACTTGAAACCATTTAACTGTGTGCAAACAAATAAGTAATGTTAAACTGAGCTATTAGTATTACATATGTCACGTGGTGTCCCCCTGAGACGATAGAAATAAGATTACTACTATCCTTGTGTTCAAATTAACAGTAGCAAGCTGTCAAAGAATGACCGTTAAGAAAGAATGTGGGTCACAGTGGAAAAACAGATGTTTGTACTTGGTGACCTGATGGAAAAAGAATGGGACTTGCGTGACATCTAGTAGCCCTAAAAAAATCGCCTGACCAGGGGGAAGAAAAGAGAAGCCAAAGGATTGGCTGGGACCCTAAAACGGAAGTGGGGACTCCTTCCCGTCAGCGGAAATAGATAATAAAAAAATCAGTTGTTGGACAGGGTTCGTGGCGGACGAAACTAAAGCCAAGAACTCTGGGTAAAAGAAGACGAAAAGAATATCTCGGACACGAAGGAGCCATTTCTTTAAGCCAGTACTAAAAATAGCATAAAGTCTATTAGCCCGTAAAAGAGGAAATATTCTCCAAAGGAATCCATCGAAATAAGATAAGTAAACTTTGAGACTGTTTCTCCTTATACCCAATTTTATATACCCTCTCTCTCTCTCTCTCAATTTGAAGAAAGACTGAAAACGAAAGAAAAGAAAAGAAGAAAGACATTTATGTTCATTGACTATTCATTTATGATATATTTGATACATTGAAAGTATATATCTATGTGTAGTAAAAGATTGATATATTTTAATGTTCCCACGTGCTTGAAGTTGTTATTGATAGCGTCTGCTAGGAATTTGTTATTTTATGTTTCTTTTCCAGCTTCACGTCGCCTTATGTTATCTTGCTTAAAATTGTCCTATAAACTCCTTTAAAATATTACTCGGGAAACCGGAATTGCCGACTACTATAATTAATATTATTATGTCTAAACCGAGAAGTCCATATCTTCCATTGTTCTAGGGGAGGAACACTAGTGGCCTTGGTGGGTGTGTGTATAGTGTGAAATTTGGAACCCCTTGCCAGTGGCGGTCGGTCTAGCCATAAATTAATCCCCCACATAATATGCCAGTTCTTATATACCTGAGAAAAAAACTCTGAACGAGGACTTATTCTACAAGGGATCAAGTGCCAACCTGCCCCGTCTTCACATCGTGCGAAAATAAAGTCCCAAAATGGGATTTTAAAGAATTTGCTGTCACACATAGCAATGCTTGAAACCATTTAACTGTAACAAATAAAAGTATTAGTGTTTGATAGCAATACTTGAAACCAATTAACTGTGTGCAAACAATATATAGCAATACTTAAAACCATTTAATTGTGTACAAACAAATGAAGTTAAAAATGTTACTAACAAACTATACACTTAAAAATCATATGTATAAACAGGATTTGGCATTAAATAACCCACAATGGTTGATATTCCTTAAAATACAACTAACCCACTATATCAATGAACACTAATAACAGTAGTGCTCCTACAATGGTAACAATGCACAGGAATATCAGAATTCTTTCCCAAGAAAATATTTCATCATTTTTGGAACTCATATAAATAAGAATATTTTATCAAATTTTCTTCAGCAAATCCCAAAGAATACACAAGTTTGTAAAAGCCAAAATTCATTCCATTGTTGGTGTTGGTGTTGGTAGTGGTGGTAGGGAGAGTCAACTTGAATTTGTAGGTTTGAGAATTGATTCATCTGATAAAAAAAACACATTTTCATAAAAGTAATGATGGCAACCTTAGTCGAGGGTGACCCGAAGGCTCCCTTTTCGATAGCTACTACTCTGAGGTGTAGGGGAGTGCGCTACTCCCTTCCCTGATCACTCCACTTTACCCTTGATCCTTACCTTATAATGCTGAGTGTTAAGCAAGGTGGCATCAAGTACCATTTTTTGAGTCTTTGGTATGACCCAACCTGGGATTGAACCCCAGTCTCCCAGACCATTGGCGAACACTCCACTCATTAGGCCAATGGACCGGTTTACCTTTATACTTGATATTTAAAGGATTCTAATATGTTGGATCCCAAGTCATTTTGGTTGCCCAGTTGGCTGGGGCTGTAGAATACACTGGCTGCTTCTCTGCAGAGGGTTACGACCCCCTCCCCAACAAGTGTCCTGGATATGACACTAAACAATTTGATGGTGAGGTTCCAGTAATGCTGGGACTTTGGGAAATGCAGAGTACTCCTTTATTGCCATCACTCCCAGGTCCACTCTAACCCAGAGTGGTAGCACCAGTTAAAGGTTCTATCTATAGGTTAAATAGAACCGTGCTTTCTTTACTGAACTGATTTTTGCATTTAAACTGTGTATTTATGCTAAATTGAATTGTTTAGAATAGAACTGTTTTGACATTAAACTGCATACTTATGCTAAACTGAATTGCTCAAAATAGAACTATTTTGACGTCTAAACTGTGTACTAATGCTAAACTGAATTATCTGAAATAAAACTGTTTTGACATTTAACTCTGTGTATTGCCCAGTTGGCTGGGGCTGTAGAATACACTGACTGCACCTCTGCAGAGGGGTAAGACCCCCACCCCCAATGTGTGTCCTGGATATGACACTAAACAATCTGATGGTGAGGTTCCAGTAATGCTGGGGCTTTGGAGAATACAGAGCACCCCTTCATTGCCATTGTTCCCTGGTCCACTCTGGCCCGGCATGGTAGCACCTGATAGGGCCCTATCTATGGGTTAAATAGAACTAACGGCATATTTATGCTAAACTAAATTATTTGAAATGGAACTGTTTTTTGACATTGAAACTGTACTTACACTAAACTGATATGTTTAATTTAGAACTGTTTTGACATTTAACTGTGTGTAAACAAAATCTATACTTATACTAAACTGAATTAGCTGAATTAGAACTGTTTGACTAAACTGAATAGCTTGAAATAGAAATGTTTTTGACAATTAAACTGTACTTACATTTAAACTGCATGCTTATGCTAAACTGAATTGTTAAAATTGAACTATTTTCATAAAAATGGATTTGGCATTAAATAACCTACAAAGGTTGATATGCCATAAAAACCAACCAACCAAGTCATTTTGGAATAAAAGGAAAAACCTAACCTGACAGCCAAATCAGTTTTACATATGGTCCTCGATAAAGTCAAAATTCTATCCACTAACTTGGAACTTAAAATCAATAAATTCTTCCATATAGGATGACAATAACTCAAGAATAACAATATGTATAATCGACTCTTCCTGATAAAATCCACACTAGCAGAATAGAAACCAGTTCTCATAAAGTCCAGAATTAAACAAGTTACTATATCCCAATTGTGCATTTCATTATACAAGACTTATGTGCATTCCTTAAAATTAAAACAACAACAGCCACAGTGTATAACATGTTAAACATTTTATCATAGAATGCAAAGACTTAGGTCTCATTCAACAACATCTTTTCAACACAAATAATATGAAGGACCTATTTAAAAATGTCAATATGGATGTCATTTTTTACTTCTTCAGAGAAATAAAATCATACCAAAAATTGTAAACATAAACATAATCAATAACATACACAGTAATTGTTAGAAAATAAGACAGACTGGGTTTTCTAGCCTTAGTGGGCAACCCATCTAGGACAAAGAAAACAGAAATCAAAACTAGGTATGAGAAGTTTAAGAGACCAGCCGTTGAAAAAGAAATTGATGAAGAAAACAAAGGAGGGAAAAATGGCAGATTGATGACTTAATTTTCCCATGAGACCTTCTGGTTAAAGCAGTTAGAGAAAAAGTAAAATATTAAAGTAAGTAGAATGAAGATCCTTATGATTAGTTTTAACTTGTGTTTTTCTTTATCTTTCGAAGTCTAGATGTTTCTCACTCTCATGAGAAACAACAATAAAGGATAACTTCTCATCATCAAACTTGCACTGTCCTGTCAGTAGAAAACAATGCCAAAGGATTTTGATATATTATTAAAACAAAAGTTAAAAAAAACTCTAAAGAAAAAACTACACAAAAAATGCAAATGCGCCAAATACATAATTTCCAAACCTCTCAGCATAAAATAATCCCAGTGGGTTGATATGCCATTAAAATCAATCCTTTAGGGTTTTTTTTTCGTTTTAGACAAAATAATGTTATCTTTTTTTCTCTTAAAAGAATCCATATTTAAGATGAAACCAAAGAAACAAAAATTACATATTTCTTTTTGTATAGAATAAATAATTTAGATATTAATTCACCATGTAATGTGTGTTGTCAGCAAGTAAAAAAGTGTTCTTTTGAGATGAATTACTTTTGAGTCCAACATATTTAAGTTCATCTATGTTTTTATGCAATAATATTCACGTGTTTCCATTTTAACAAGTACTGTATCATTCTTCTAAAATCAATGTACTGATTTTTATACATCTAAAATATTTGCCAATTATTTTCCTACTCTCATAAGCGATGTACTCCTGTGGACCCCCACATATGGATGTGCAAAAGCAGGATGACCAGCACGAACTTACATACAGCAACTATGTGAGGACACAGGATGTAACTTTGAAGACCTGCCGGAGGCGATGAATGATAGGGAGAAGTGGCGAGAGAGGGTCTGGGATATCCGTGCTGGCGGCGCGACATGATGATGATGATGATGATGATGATTAAAATCATTCTCAGATTTCTCTCGCTTTACATCTGTGCCGCCTTATTCAACTATGTTATAAAATTACTTCTGGGTCCAACATATCCAAGTGAACCCATATGTTTTTGTGCAATAATATTCTATCTTTAAAGATGAAATCTAAGATACTGTGGATGTTTGTGTATCCTGGGTATGATACTAAACTGCATCTGGTGGTAAGGCTCCAGTTCTGGAACACTGGAGAGTTCTATTACTCCCAGGTTCACTCTGACCAGAGTGGATGTATGTGTTTGAGTCTTGTCTATGGTTCAAATAGATCTGTTTGAAAATTAATAATATTAGATAGGAATACTTGAAACCAGATAACTGTAGCAATGCTCACAGCCCCCTAAAACATTGTAAACATTTGCATTTTTGGTGGGTTCCATCTGAAAAATCCTTATAAAATTGCTATAAACCGATAAAATCCTGTCAAACCGTACATCAAATAAAATGAAATTTATTTATCTAAAAATTTATCACTGTTGCTTATATATGCATTGTTTTTTTATAATTTTTTTATCAATGAAATAAAAAAATTCGAACACTTGTTTTTTGCATATAATTCACTTTCACAAGAAGATGTTAGTATACTTGGTTTATTGTGAATCTGGTCAATTTTGGTAGAAAAATAGAACAAAGAATGTCATTTAACATAGTCTATTAGCAGTTTAGATTGGTCAGTTACTTTTATCAGAAGCTGTTTTCAAAGTTCAACATCTGTGACATAGTCACTTTCCCATCAAAGTTTTTTTTTTATAATTGCTTAGAGACTGTTTATTTATAATATCAATAATTTATTTTCTTATTTACTTAAAATGATAAAAAGTAGTAAAAGATTCAATATTATATATATAAGCTGGAAATATCTACCTCATCTCAATGAAAATTTTACAGATAGTGGTTTGAGAGAATCACTGGTTTGCTGAACTGGAACCTCATTACTAGGTATAGTTTAGTGTTATATCCAGGACCTCCCTTTTAAGAGGGGAGTCTTACCTCCTTTTGAGAGGGGAGTCTTACCCCTCCACAGGAAATACAGTTGGTTAGAAGATGAAGAAAAACACAAGTTAAAATTAATCATAAGGATCTTCATTCTACTTACTTCAAAATTTACTTTTTCTCTAACTGCTTTAACCAGAAGGTCTCATGGGAAAATTAAGTCAGCAATCTGCCGTTTTTCCCTCCTTTGTTTTCTTCATCTATTTCTTTTTCAACTGCTGGTCTCTTAAACTTCTCATACCTGGTTTTGATTTCTGTTTTCTTTCTCCTAGATGGGTTGCCTACCAAGGTTAGAGAATCCAGTTTCTCTTACTATTTACCAGAAGATTGGAGAGAGGAGTTTTAGTGCAAATTAAAATACAAAACAGCCTCTTTCAGAATTTGAATTTAGCTCTCCCACCAGCCCCTAAACCTGTAGTGTTAACCCCTACTCACCAACGATACCACATTTCAAAATATTATGAGGCCTTTTATTGAACAAATGTTTTTCTTTTTTTTTTCAGTTTGGACCTGACTGATATGTTGTTAATTGTAAATAACGAAGTCAGTCAACTTGAAGGCAAATTAAAAGATTCGGAACAAGTTAAACAAGTTCCAGCTCCATTAGTAACTTTGAGAAAAAAAGTTTTTTTTTTTAATGATTCAGATTAAAAAATATATTTTTTTTAGGTTTTATTATTTTATATTTCTAATATTTTTTTTAATCATATGGAATAATTTGTTTGCATATTTTCTACCATCAAAAAATTCTATTAAATTAAATGCAGTGAAAAGAAACTGCCAAATTTTCCCAATAAAACACCATTCCCTTTTTTCAAATCATCTACACTTATTTGCTACAAGACTGAATTGAGTAATTTAGTTAGCCAAAGAAGAGTAGATCTGAATTATTTCAATATGGTGAAGATTTGGACATTGGTCAGTTTCCTAATTATTCTGGTCTGGACAAACACTGTACTATTTGTTAGATAGTTAGACATGAGTTATCTCCCCTTTACACTATTCCTCTTTCAAGATCCTGCAACCTCCCACTACCACACTAACATGCTAAAGAATCCTTTAACAAAATACATAAATGCAAAAAGAAGAACTTGACTCCAGTCGTGATAAGATAAAGTTATGTAAATTACTTCCCAATGCTGATATCTTTCATGACCCTGAACTTATGGTTTTCCTTATCAAATGAATTCAGAAATTCTTAGTCTTAAAGTCTGGAAGGTGACTCTTTTTCATACCAAAAATCTCCAACTCCTATTGAGGAGGGACTCAGACTCATGTGGAGTCAACTAGATATGGGGTTAGTTAATTTCTCTTTTCCAGATTGGCAATCCATTCAAAATGATGTGAATTTCATTTCCTACAAAAGTCAGCATCTTTCAATATTTAGGGAATTGGTCAACCGCTTTTTAGGGCTCAAAGTTAGTTCAAACCTCTTAATCTATACCTCTCAGTCCCTAAAGTCCAACCCCTCCTTAACGTGGCAAGATGTAAGCAACGGGTAGTGTCAGAGCTATGCTGTCGGGAACTTTGGTTCCTGGTAGGGCCACCTAAGGTGGATTTGTCTGACACCCAGCAGTATTAGGGATGCAACCCGGCTAAAGGGGCTCTGGTGAAAATCCAGGAGGTGTCTGTTCCTGCAACTGGCGGCCTTGGGTCACTCTCTCAAGGAGTCTGTGGAAAATCTGCAGCAAACAGGGCGTTTTTCTGGGTAGGACTTGGGATCCTTCCGTCAATCAAATTCCAAAGTATTTTCTTCAATCAGCTTAATATTACTTGCTCGGGAGGAAGTTGGTTCAACCTGACCAGGGGTGAAAGCCGATACAAGTACAAGTAATCTATACCTCTTACCTTTACTTGTCAGAGTTGTATCTCAGGTTTTCTGTATCTTTCCCATTCTCTCTATTTCTTATCTGCCCATTTTCTTTCAGAGCCATTTCAACTTTATTCATAACAAATCTAATTTTTAAATCTCATCGGCTAAAAAGATATTCTGAAAAGAAAAAAAAAAATCAGATATTCATTTTCTTTTCTTATTGATGGCTTTTCAACACAGCACCTTTGTCACTTGGTGTAAGCCAGATGCCCCATCCTGTCTTGGATACGGAAAATAGGTTGTTTACATAAAAGCCATAACTTCTCTGAATATCTTCTCTTCAAAATATTCACCTCTTTTCAAAACAAGTCCAGTTGGCTGGGGTTGTAGAATACACTGACTGCATCACTGCAGAGGGGTTAGATCCTCCACGAGTGTCTTGGATTTGACATCAAATAATCTGATGGTGAGGCTCCAGTAATGCTGGAGGTTGGGGAATGCAGAGTATCCCTTCATGGCCATTACTCCGAGGTCCACTCTGACCCTGAATGGTAGCTCCTGATAGGGTCCTATCTATGGATCAAATAGAACTGTTTGACATTAAACTGTGTGCAAAAAATGACTTATACTAAAGAGAATTGTTTGAAATAGAAATCTTTGATCATTAACCTGGACATTGGTCAGTTCCCTAACGTATTCTTTGTCAAGCTGCTTTTCCAGCATTAACAATAAAAGACAAAAAAGAAATCGTTCCTGTTTCCCAACTCTGACCATACCAACACATAAAAAAATCTTTTTTTACCCTCATCAAGAAATTCTTCTTTTTCTATTTAATTATCTTTTAAAATTTGCCAGCATCCTATGAACCTTTCTGTCAGGCCTACATATCTGAAGAAGGCTATAGAATGGAACAGCTGAAACATTATAGGAAGTATAGAAACAATCCAATGGATTCAATAATCCAAACCAATGTCAAAATCGCAATGACCCCATATAAAATTATTCACAGAAGAAGCTGTGTATGTTTTTACACATATTTTATGTCATATAATCTTTAAAAGCTTTTTTGTTTTGAACAATAAAGGTAACTTATGATATTATAAAATACAATGTTCAATCTGTTTATTTTGTGTTCAATGAAAAGGAAAAATAAAGACCCAGTCTCAAAAGGCAGGTATTTTCATTCAATCTAAAGGCACAGATTGTTTCAATAAATTTAGGTTCTTTTCTTGAAAATCTGTCTGAGACCAACATCCATGCTGTATTCCAGTGAGTTTACTGCCAATATCTGTCCACTGTCAACTGCAGTAACTGCCAGTTGACCCTCTGAATCCAACCCTTCAATTGTCACAGCAATGTGATGACTGTCATTAAATTTCCGTTGAAATTCTGTAATCTCGCCTGAAATTTAAAAAAAGGTTTTTAAATAAAAACCTAATGTGTATATGAAATCTTAAAAACACTGAAGAAAAAAAGAAAGCAAAGATGAAATCCAGTATTTGATAAATTTTGCTGAGAAAAGACTGTTAGCATTTTAATATGACAACTATTTGTTTAAAAAAGTAGTCAATAATCATTTCAAGGTAGATGAGATTTTACAAGTATTTTAAAAGTATTCAACTGACAACGATGATAAAAAAAGCCCAGCCTATAACTAAACTGAAATTAGTATTTATTCTTCTAAATAACAAATCTTAATAGCTTCTGAGTGAAAACATTTTTAGATTCTTATGGCATGAATCAAATTTCAAAATGTATAAGATCTTAAAATTCAATATTCATAAGGAAGGGGCCTGGATTAGGCTCACTGATAATATTTAGCCTTGCAATTTATTCTGATTTACATAATAAATATTTTCATTTTTTTTTAATCACTGACAGTTAATCATCACTCTAGAGTTCCTGTGTTTTTGGAAGCTTAAATAATGCCCTACGTACAAAGGCCATTGAAAAAGTTTAAAGCCTCACCAAAAAAGGAAAGCCATAGTTGAATATTTTTGTGTGGGTGGCAACACACTATCACTTCTTATAAAACTAGAAAAATATGAGAAACGGTAAGAGTGTTGCCACAGCAAAAATGTTCAGCTATTTCTTTTCTTCCTTGGTTAGGCTTAAAACCTCTTGAACAATCCTCAAAAGTAGAGGGATTATATTGTGAATTGAATTACCATGACCAGAAAATCTGGTGACCACTTAAGCACAACATACGGAAACAGTGGACAGCTGTTTCGACCTTATTAAGTCTCATCAGCCGTGTTTCGAGTGATCTCCACCACTGGAGATGGAACTCTACTTAAAAAGAAAAATGTAGATCTGTATCCTTACCGTTAGGGTCATAATAATTACACGGGTGCGTATTTCTAATCCTCTTGGGAAGATGTGACCATGGATGTGACCATGTCCTCTGTAAAGAGTACGGATGTTACTTGCAAGACGCATTTAGGTTAATTGGCTGCACAATTACCATGACTTGGTAATTTGGCTTTACTTGTGTGCGATATGAACAGGTGACTCAGTTGTAAAGTTTCGGCACTGCAATCTGTGGACACTGGTTCGATCTCCAGTGGTGGAGATCATGGTAAACACTGCTTATGAGACCTAATAAAGTCAAAACAGCTATTCACTGTTTCCGTATGTCATGCCTAAGTGTACACCGGATTTTCTGGTCACAGTAATTCAATTCACAATGCATCTGTCTCTTCTCCTCCCAGTTAGGGGTAAACTAAAAGCATAAACTGGGTTTATTAGCTTTGGAAAGGTAACATGTCTAAAAGAAGAAAAAATTCTGAATTCAAAATGTTTTCTGTTGTACTAGTGTTTGGGCAAAGACAGGAATCTGTCTCTTTACTTCCCAGTTATAGATAAAAGTGTAAACTGTGTTTCTAAAAGAAGAAAAAATTCTGACTTCAAAATGTTTTCTGTTTTGTCACTTCTTGGGGAAAGGCATGAATCTGTATCTTCTCTTCCCAGTCATTGGAAAATAAAGGGTAAACTAGTTTTATTAGCCTTGGAAATGTAAACTAAGTGAAGGAAAAATTCTGAATTGTTTTCTTCTCTACTAGTGTTTGAGGGAAGGCATGCATCTCTCTCTTTTCTTCCCAGTTAGGGGTAAATAATAGGGTCATGGTAATCGATGGCTGTGTTTTTATTCTCATCTATAGAAGACACCCTAATAGATGAGCAGTACTACTTCCAGAACGAACTATTTATCTTGGCCTTTGTCCCATGGGATTCGTCTGCCCAGACGGGTAATGTCGAACTGATCAATTTAGATGTCCAAGGCGTTCGACATGGTTGAGTACAGTTTTCTTAAGGCTGATTTGGAATTCACTTTTGCTGCAGGATTCATCTTCTATATGTGTCTCCCGGAGTCGTAGTGGAGGTGAATTTGACTTGGTCGATTTGTCAAGCTTGTCCGCTCTCGCTCATGCTGCATGTCCTTGCACTGGGGCTGTTTCTATGTAGGTTGAGGGCGAACCCAGTCCTACACAGCCTGACGTTACCTGGCACTACACTGCATAAGCTGAAGATGTCCGAGTGCTTGTAACGAGCAGTACCGAGGTGGTTGTGGTGAGCAAAGAAATCAGAGGGTGACAGGGGTCAAGATTAACTGTGAAAAGCCCGTCGGTTTACAGTTGGGCTCATGAAGAGGCCGCAGTTTTTCCGGCTTCTTTAGCCGGAAAGACCGATTGTGCAAGATAGTTGGTGTCTGGTTCGGCCCCGATCTCCAGCTGTTGAAAAATTGGTCGGAGGTACTGGAAAAGGTCGTAGCCGCGACCGAACGGTGGCTACGAATGAGGGTCTTCTAAAAGTGCCTGGCATAGATGTGTGGGTCGCATAACTACCCCCTGTCGAAAGATATTTCAGCTTCATCCATGAGAAGGCAGCCTCGGATTACTAAACGTAGAGACGTGTCGTCATACTTTGTGTCTTAAGTTTCCTAGGCCGGATGTGTTCACAAGATGATGAAACTGGTGACTTCTGGAAGGAAGATGCGAGAAAATCCTTCCCGTCGTTGAGAAGCAAGCACTTGAGTGATGGGGAGACCCATCGCTTGCCTCGAAACGAATGCCCCACCCCCTATCATGAGAGTCGGTATGCTCTGAAAGTTCTCTCTCAGTGACTGACTGGTCTCTGACAACCGTCCACTGTCGAGCAAGGCATTATATCGTTTGTTAGTTAGGGGTGCCGCACAAGATTATTTGATCGGCGGGATGAGATGTCTCAGTAACGACAAGGCTTCCCTCTCCTGACTGCTCATCTGGAACGCCGTCTGGGTCAGCAAGAAGTTGTTTTCTGTGCGTTTAGCAATTCCGCCAGTGTGCCCGGTACGTGATTTGAAGGAGCCAATCGAGCATGCCTTCTTTTACTGCCCGGTAGTTAGGCCGCTGTCCAAGCTTCTTGAAGCCGAGATAGTTCGCATCTTGGGTGGACAGTTTTTTGTCCAAGAAGCTAGCTCTGTTTGCAGCAATATGGTACCGTAGTTGAATAGGCTGGAGCACTACACGTTTCTCTGCTTACTTGGCGTTTTAAGAGTCGTGATTTGAACGACGCGACAGAAAGAATTCCGTGGGGACGAGTCTTTTTATTCTCAGATCCAGTTTACTTTTTACAAGCACCAAATCAAAGTCAAAATCCGGTCTGAGAGAGACAGACACTTCGCTGGGGTTTAACGAAAGGTGGGTAACTGTTGCGCATAAGTGTCACATGGTAAGTGTCAGCCTTGAATTCAATCTTGATCTTTCAGGGTTTAAGAACATTGTATACTTTGGGAAAGACATGACAACTCAGCCCAGGTAAGTTAAACTAGTGTATTTTTGCCTTGTCTTTTTTTCTTTTTTTTTTTTTTTTGGTGGGGGGCAACATTGTTTAACTTAGGGTATGTTAGCTTCCTGGTTCGTTATTGTTTTTAGCCTCCACTTTTTGTTTTTCTCTCCTTCCCATCCCAGATTAGATGACAGAAATTCGATTTCTCCCGGGGGTGCAGTGGAGCTTATTTTTTTCTTACCGCTCTCCGTCACTGTTGATCAGTTAACAAGCTTTTTTTGTCATTGTTAGTTTTTAGCGGCAGTTAAATTGTTATTATTTTTTTAGCGAGGAAAGTGTTGTAACGTATGTGTGTGTGTGTGTGTGTGTGTGTTTACGTTGGGTTGTTTCCCCGCTAAGTGTGTAAGTCCCTCGCTAATTGTTGTTAGGTATATAAAGGAGGAGGTTCAAGATGTCGAAGTCGAAATGTTTTTAGGAATAGTTTTTATTTGCAGCATGGAAAATGTAGTTTGCGTTTATGCTGCAAGTCTCGTAGGAAAGGTTGTGAGTAAGAGACGAAATGGAGATATGATAGAGTTGAGAAAGCAGCGCGTATCGTCAGACGTTTTGCCGTTGGAGGAAATAAACTTTGGAGTCACCGTGAATTTTGTGTGTCTGGTGAATTTGGGGAGAGGCGTGCGTTTTCTCCATTAACGTGGCCCAGAGGTGAAATGAGATCTAGGTGCCGAGAGCGGAATAAGGCATCGCATCGACATAGCCAATTTGGGGGGGTGACATAAAGTTGTTCCTGTGGTAGCGTATTGAATGTATCTAATTCATATTTGACTGGGATTCCTTGGTCTAAAAGATATAGACACAAGGAATCCATAAATTAGATAGGTTCCCTCATGTGTCCATGCTGCTGCTGCTATTGAAGAACGGCCAGTGGGACGTCTGCACTGGACGGCGTTGTTCAGCCAAAGAGACTGTGTTTGGCAGCTTACCCAATTTCTGCTGCCCGGGAAGGAAGTTCGGATTGAATAGGATAAGTCATCCTGATTGGGTGAAATTATGCGTCAAATTAAATTGCGCGCTAAACCAAAATGCGAAATTGTCCTCCGCTACAAGTTCATTACACCTGTTATTTGTGTTTATATTTTTGATTGGGGAATTTTATTCTATATATATATATATATATTGTTATATTTTCATTATGAATTTTTTAAATTGTCCTACTCTTCCTCACGATTATGTAAATATGGGGTTAGATTAGTCTAATAGAATATTTAATTTGTTTTGGTGACTGTAGTATGATAACGTCTTTTATTGTGGTGAATTGATTATTGAAGTACGAATTGATCAATGAATGGGTCTAATGAAGTTAAAAGTTAGGATTGTGATAACCAGCCTCTTATTGAATACATATTTTTTAGCCTCAGAATAATCAACCCCGAAAACATACATAAGAATATTCTAGAAATTTCGGATCAAAATCGCATAAATATTAAAGTTACATTTTTATATTTTTCAATCAATCAGTTAAAGACATAGTATAAGAACATTCTAGAAATCCGGTTCAGAAACTAATTAACAGAAAAATATTGAGACTCTAAAATAAATAAAAGAATTTAGTGTATAACTCTATCTACATCAGGAAACAAATGCAATGTAGATGGTGCAATTATTTCGTAAAATTTATTTCCTCGGAAATAAAATCATTTTTGTGGAAAAACAGTTGTTTTTATTTTCAGAAATTGAGTCGTCACTTTTCTTGCAGGTGGACTTACGGGTTTTGACTTAAGGTCAAGAGCAAAGGGCTAAGCTGTGTAGCTGTTTGATATCTGATTCCATTATTAGGTTATTTTATTTTACCCTACGTTGGCTAGTCGGTGTAACGCCTTGTCCAAGAAAGGCCCAAAAAGAATTATACAAAAGAAGACAGTAACAGATAGGAGACGATGACGTTTCTTTTATACTTTCCTTTATTTCCTGGGTTCAACAACCATTCCATGGGTGAGGGAGTTTTCCCTGAATACAATTGAAATTGTTGAATCCCCCAGTTAAGGTGTCAAAAATACGTTAATCGTTTCATGAATATGTTCGTCCTCATTTGGTATTTAAATCTTCCTTAAGTGTTAGTTTATTTTGGAAGTTTGTCAAAGTCTGGTTGTTTTAGTTTGTAGTTCCATTTCGTAGACTTTTATATTTCAGTATACTGTTGAGAGAGAGAGAGAGAGAGAGAGAGAGAGAGAGAGAGAGAGAGAGAGAGATGCTACTGGGTGAAAGGGACTAACCAACGCCACGTCCAAAGACGTATGCGTGGCGCCCAGACACCAGACAGCAAAATGGTGTTGTTAACTCACTGCCTGAAAGAGAAAGAAACCGCGTTCCCCCTTGTCAGGAGGTTGCCTTTCTTCTTTACGCATGCGTCATCCCCCTTTCCTGTCAGGGACCTCTGGGAGTTTCTGCAAATTTAAATTTTCTTTTTTTTTTTTTAATTCAATTAAAATCTTTTTTTAAATTATTTATTCGTTCCCTACACACGTCCCCGCTGCCAGGAAAACTCTTAGAGAAATGAATACCTTGTAAGGGTGTCGCAGGTCCCTTTAATTCTTTCTTTATTTGCTGTTTTCTCTATATGTCCAGCACCCCCGCGCCTTTTTTGCATAAAGACTGAATTAATTTTTAATTGTCCTATTTTCTTGGGGGATTATTTATCAAATTCTTATATCTTATTTGCAAATTTTATTAATTTATAAATTTTGTTAAGGGTGGCTGGAAAACAAGGACTCGTTGGATATGATGGATTTTATTTACATAATTTTTTACATCATTTTTTTTATGTGTATTAATTTTGTTGGGGCTTAGAGTTGTTGAATGTAATCGTCTGGTTTGAGAGGATTATTCTTCATTAACCCTTTTTGCTTTTCCTTGGAAATTCTTCTTTTAATATCCGGGAATATAGCTTTCTTTTTTACGCATGCGTTATCGCCCCCCTTTCCTGTTATTTATTCGTTCCCTACAGATTGTAGAACGTAGAATAATCATTACCTTCTCTTTGTGCTTTTTTTCTACCTTTCTTTCTCTCCCATCCACTCCTTTGACTTAGTTTACGAACTTTTAGAACATTCTTGTTACTTAGGTTGACATTGCGTATTATTCAAACTTCGCACATGTAAACCTTTTCCCCCTCTTTCAGGTGTTAGGCATATCAATTAATTCCAACCACATACAGGGAATTGTTTGAAACTTTCTTGTATGGAATGTTCGTTCGACCGCTCTGTTTTAATCCATGTAAAGATTTATTAATTTCCAAACACAATTCTTACTTTTATCTTCAAAACCTTTTGGCGTGTCTATATGTCTAAGGGGAGCATTTTCAAACTCGAAAGTATCATTACAAGAATTTCTTTTTTATACATATAGTCAGACAATACCATCTGGTCTTTTTCACTCAATTCAGGTAAAAAGTCATAAAAGTCAGTGAATTTTACGTACCTAACTCTTTTAATAACCTTCGTTTCTGGAAAATATATCAAATAAGCTGAACTTGGTTTATTATATCGAACAATGTATCTGTAAATCTGTTTAGTCAATTTCTCTTTAAATAATTCCTTAAAAGCTTTCCTGATTGGTGAAATTGGTTGATATTTAAAAAAAAACAACAAAACTTAAAAATGTATAAATCTCGTGTATAAATTTTTGTTCATTCTCTCTCTCTCTCTCTCTATATATATATATATATATATATATATATATATATATATAACACTACTGAGAGTGCTCAATATCTGTTTCTATAACTTTTTTACAAGATTTGCAATGAATCAATGAAGGCAAAAATATTTAAATCATTTATAATTTTAATTTCAAAAGTATGGTGTATCTTAGAATTAATAATCATCTTCACATTGAAAATTATATAAAAATATATATATTGATTTTAAGACCTAGGAGTTAATCAGCCATTTATTTATTTATTTTTTGCTATTAAAGGGACACAACTCGTGTTCATTGTAAGGGGAGAAAACCTAGATAAGGTAATGTTCGTTTCTCTGGAGAAGGAAGTTACTTAAGAAGTAACAGAAACTCACCAAAAAGTGAGCGGATAGAAAACGCTCCTTTAGCCATTCTTATTTCCACCGAGCAGTATTAACTCCATGCTTGTTTTGGGGTCATCAGGAGAGAATGTGCACCGTTTCGGGGCCTTCCTCTCGACGGTCTTATTTGCACATCAGCACCCCCCTCCCTGACATAAGGCCCATTAATGCATCCTGACAAATCAACGTCTAACGGCGAAATGTAAAAATTTTCAAATTTGCTCGCGTAATTAGAAAATTGTTGTGCATTCGCGAGCAGGTGATGCTATGACGTGTTTATTTTGAAATGTTCCACGGGACGTTTCTTTTATTCCATATCCACATTGAACAGTTTTCAGTTATTTCCGTAAGGTGTTTCATACTTTTGCTTCTATTGCGCCGGTTGATTCCAATTTGTCCCAGAAATTGGTATTGGGTGCCTGCAACGAAACCTCTTGCTCCAATCTCCACAGCTTTAACGGTAACGCTATACCCTTCCTTTTCCAGTTCTTTTTTGAGATCTTCATATTTTTGTAAACGTGGCTTAGTTCTAGTCGGCTCTCAAATGGTTTTGTTAATTTTACCAGGATGACCTTTTGAGTTTTCCTTCGAAAATAGAACAATATCTGGTCGCAGACCCTTATTAGATATTATTTTCGGGTAATCATTACACCAGCCAGGGAGGTCTGCAGATACTTTCCAATTATCATCTAATCTAAGAAGATTTTGGCGGGGTATAGCTCGATGGTAAATCGATTTCTTTGAACCGACATATATTTTGCCCCCACCCCCCACCCCCGTAACAAATTTCTGGGTTGACTTATTTGATTCAGGCTTTATCAAGTTCCGTATAATTCTGACCAGCTCGTCCAATACACTGTTGTGTCTCCAAGTGTATCTTCCGTTAGCAAGAGCTGTCTTACAGGAATTGAGGACGTGTTCCAATGTTTGAGGTTTCTCATTACACAGGGGACAGGTTGGATCGCTTTCTTTCTTCCATTTGACAAGGTTGCTCTTTGACGGAAGCTGGTCATATGAAGAACGTATTAAAAAAACTCAACTTGAGTGGAGCCATTTGTCAAATGTCGTTCCAAGTAATAGACCTTTGTAGTGCCTCCTCCTAGCTTGTCCGTTGACCTTTTTGGGACTGTTGTACTCCTTTTATATGTCTTTTGTTATCCTCTTCGTTTCTTACTTCCTGAATGACCATGTCGCGGCGATCTTTACTATTAGTTTGTGACCACCATTTCTTTTCATTCACTCCTAAACCTTGTCTCCCTGTTTGAGTGAGAACAATTACTTCCTTGAAAGCTAGGTTTTCCTTAGCACTTATTATAGTGTCTTTGACTTTGCACTTTCTTCCTGTTTTTAACGTAAGGTTGTGGGGGGAGTATGTAATTTGGTTATTTCAGTAGATTGCTCTCTAAATTATTCCCACCACAAATACAACACAAGACACAAGCTTACACACAAACGAAGACACAGACGAACACAAGCCACTAAGCCAGTAGCCGATATTATGTCCAACCATTTCCTTTCCTTCCTCAACTAAAGTTCATGACCTCTTTTCAAATGGCCGAGAATTATATTCAAAAGGAAAACCCGACAAACTTTCTTTCATCAACGAGACACGCCGTCGCCACAATCATAAAACCCGCTATAAACTTAATGTAAGTAAGAACGACTTATTTACGGACTCTGATAACATGAACATACACACATCTTTCAACAAATTTATTCTCTTCTTCAAACTTTATTTTCCAAAAGGCCATTTACACATCATGTATTTTGTTTTTCATATTCTGTTATATGCATATTAAATTGTTTGTTATTTAATGTTCGTTGTATTCTATTCCATTTCTTTTGCGCGATTGTAATGTTTTGTGTTGTATTTGTGGTGGGAATAATTTAGAGAGCAATCTACTGAAATAACCAAATTACATACTCCCCTCACAAGGGATAAGGATTTTATCACTTTATCCTTGGAGTCATCTAGCATCATTTGAAGTCTGACTTTACCGGATTTGAATTCCTCCATAATCGATTTCACTGGCAATTTCAGTTTTGCTTGTCTGCAGTACATTGCAACATTAGACATAACAAAGATAAATAACAAAGATAAAAAGGGAGATCACTCCACTTGATATATAACTCACAACAGACGAGAGGTTATTCTAGAAAAACAAAACAAAAATTGGGTGGTATAATGGTTAGCAAGGTAGTCTAGCAAACCTTCACGAGTGAGTTCGATTCTCATTGGGTGTCTCATTCATGGGGCCTTGTGTCACATCTAAGCTAAAAGGCTTTGTAAATTATTACAATACACCGATTGATGTGATGTGTCACGTTATAGTGACTTGATATTTCAATTCTTCATATAAATAAATTCGAGTAAAGATTTCTTTTTTGTTTAAATATATATTTTCAAACACAAAAGAAAATTTATGAAGGGAGACAATTTAATACAAAAGTAAGTGAGCATGTACGTGTTGCGGAGGCCAGATAAATATACAGGTCCCCGCAAACTTTTGAAATATAAGTGATAGACAACGAACTAGGCAAGAATGATAAAACAAGGGTGTTGCTTCGAAAGGCCATACTTTATTATGGCGAATCGTAAATTGGAAAAGCGTACGGCGAACAATCGCCGCGGCCGGATGGTGATTGTTGGAGCAGGATTTAGTCTGTAGGAGGATTTTAGCCGGAGATTTTTGTTGTTGGTAGCGAGGGGGATGTTTGTTTGTTAGCGAGGATAGGTTGTAACGTATGTGTGTTTACGTTGTGTTGTTTCCTCGCTTAGTGTTGTTAGTTTGTAAGAAATAAAAGGAGGAGGAAGATGAAGTAACATGGCAATAGTCGAAAGGTGTTTTTGGAATAAGGTTTTTATTTGCAGCATGGAATATTGGGTTTGCTTTTGGTGCTGCAAGACTCGTGGTGAGTATTGAGACGAAATTGAGTTATGAGAAGTTGAGAAGGTTGAGATGACAGCGTGTGTCGTCGGACGTGCGAGGGATTGTGTTCGTTGGTTTAACAAAAGACATGTTGCAGGTGTATGAATTGAACTTTGGATGTCACCGTGAGTTTCGTGTCTGGTATTTGGTGCGGAGAGTTTGCGCTATCTCCATTAAGGTGGCCCAGAGGTGAATTGAGAGCTAGCGTGTCAAGAGAGGGATTACGCGTCAGATCGACATAGCCAATTTTGGGGTGACATAAAGTTGTGCCTGTGCGAGGCATGTTGAATGTATCTAATTTATATTCAACTGTGATTCCTTGTAAGGAATCCATAAACTAGATGGGTTCCCTCGTGTGTCCATGTTGCTGCTGCTGCTATTCTAGAGCCGCAGTGAGACGTCTGCACTGGTCGGTGTCCTCAAGCCAAAGAGATTATGTTTGGCAGCTTAACCAATCTGTTAGCCGGAAATGAAGGTCCGGGCTGAATAGGATAGGTCATCCTGATTGGGTGAAATTAAGTGTCGAATTAAATTGCGCGCCAAACCAAAATACGAAATTTTTCCCTTCTCTACAAGTCGTTGGAGCAGGTCTAGATAGCTGGTACAAGACTGGTATTCGTTGGATAGGTGGTCGCTGGTGCAGGACTGGTTTCCGCTGGTACAGGAAGATAGTCGCTGGGTTAGGACTGGTATCTGCTGGTGCAGGAAGGTGGTCGCTGGTTAAGGACTGGTAGTTCGTGGTGTCTGCTGGTGCAGGAAAGTGGTCGCTGGTTTAGGACTGGTAGTTGCTGGTGCAGAACTGGTGAATCTGCTTTCTCCCGCAGCCTTGGCTGACGCCTAGCCAAACTGATTTGACCCGGTTTGATACCGCTGCTTTTATAGCTACTGTGCGCTACTACGCATTGTGGTCTACGTAGACTGAGTTTGCTATTTATTACTAAATAATGGTGAAAAGCTTCATCCTACTTCGACCATGTGTTTTATATTACTACCTATTTTGTCCATTAGTTGAGGACTGTCCTTAGAAAGACAGGCTGAATTTAATATTAAAAAAAGACGTCCTGTGCGGAAGGGTTTTATTCCTTACGACTCGCTCCTAAATACTATTGGCTGACGACATCAGTGACTCATCACTTCTTGGAAAGGGTTTGTTTGTTTGTTTTTTGTTTAGTTTATGAGTAGTCGGTTGACTACGATATATGTTTAAACGAGATAAATCAAGTTATATAACCCAAGCAGTTATTTTGTGTAACTCTCCTTTTTGTAAGATAAAATGAAACTGCTATTGTCCTTTTCAAGAAGCACACGTGTTTTATTTTTCCTTTGTCTAATTACGCTTTACATATCCTTATTTTAAGACATGGCAACTTCAACAATGTATGAATCGAGACGCGCTAACACTCAAAAACTAGTAATAATATTTAACAAAAAAGAAAATAGTGTAGGAATGAAGACCATGCACTTATTGTATAACTTTATCCTCCATCCTAAAGATCAAAGCAAAAACAACAAAAGCAACAAATACAACAACAAAAAGAAAAACAAAACAAAAAGCCCCCCAAAAAACAAAAACAAAACTAACGCAAATAAACAAAAACAAAAAATAACAAAAAGCGACCGCTGTAGCAAAAAACAAACATTCACTTATTTTCTATAGATATACTAAGAAAGAAAGAAAAATGTAGTCAGGGGAAAATAGCTTTTAAAATTCCAAAATGAACTCATTGCTGCTTTTTGTGAAGAAATCTTTACGAAGTTTGAATCGAAAAGGTTCTCTGTTTTATGGGGATTTTTATAAGCCCCGAAAAGCCGGGTTTATTCCTACGCTTTGTAAAAGAATAAACCGTACTTAAACAGCAGTAGAGAGATGGTGACAGCCTTTGAAGAAAGGAAGACGAACGCCTTTTACATGCAACAAAATTTATATACAACAGCAACAACAACAATAAACAGGGTTTTACACCAAATGGAATAAACAACGAATGTGTAAGTAACAGTTCACAAAAGAGTTTGTTGCGGAGCCGATGAGAATGTCGACCCCGCAAATGAATTATGTGAATGAGAACAGCCAAAGCAATATGAAGGAACAAAGGTGAGATAATAGTTATAACAAATGACAATTTATTTTGTCGTATTTACAAGCGTGTATGTAAATGTCCGTGGCGGTTGTATGTAGTCTTCAGTTAGGATGGGTTATGTCGTTAGCTGGTATAGTCGCGTTGTAGATGTTCGCAGCTGGGCGTTCGACGAGGGCCGCTGGCGGTCGGTCGAGTCGTTGAGTTGAGCTGGACAGTCGTCGCGGGCAGTTGAGGTCGGTCGAGGTTGGTAGATCGATATCCCCGGTTATGACGGTATGTTGTGGTTAACCAAGGATGTATCGATCCGGTTGTTGGCTCGTACGGCAGGTCGTACGTGAGTCAGGTGTTGCAGTGGTAGAACAGTCCGTAACAGCGGGTCGTTACGTGGACTGCGTTGTACCTTGCAAGAGCGTGGAGGTCGAGGAAAGGCTAGGGCCTTGCTGGGCCCCCTAGCCGTGCGGACGTATCGGACGGGAGTGAAGGCTTTGTCGTGTCAAAGCCGTGCGGACGATCGGACGGGAACGAAGGCTTTGTCGGGTCAAAGCCGTGCGGACGAGCGGACAAGAGCGAAGGCTTTGTCGGGTCAAAGCCGTGCGGACGATCGGACGGGAACAAAGGCTTTGTCGGGTCAAAGCCGTGCGGACGAGCGGACGGGAACGAAGGCTTTGTCGGGTCAAAGCCGTGCGGACGATCGGACGGGAACGAAGGCTTTGTCGGGTCAAAGCCGTGCGGACGTGCAGACAGGCCAGAAAGGCTGAGGCTAAGATGGGTGTTATCTTAGCACTGCGCAGATAGCGAAGGAGTAGCTAAAGGCTGTACCGTGCCATTAGCGCTGCGCAGCTTATCGGACTATCGGAACCGAGTGAGAGTTAAGACCGGTTGGTCTTAGAATCCGTCTTCGTGTTTGCCGCCTGGCCGTCTACTTCTGACCCGCAGACAGAGACCTCTTATGGTCCTAAAAAGGACCTTTGTGCATACCTATGTAGGTGGGTGAAAGGCAGATCTACCACGAGAAGTGGGATCAACGTCGGAAGTTAAGGTGAATGCGACCGCACAAAATGCATGATTCCTCCTTAAAGAACTTCGCTAAGAGCGTGCTGTATTTATCCTACGTCCCACCAACGTACGAATATGGCACAAGGCCGTTTTTAAGGTGGGTCCTGTCGCGGGGCCGAAGCCCAACGCGATAGGCAGTTCCAAAAATGCCTCAGACCCCGTCGGCATTCCCCTTTTCGGGGCGCCTCAGACGCCGGGCGATAAACCCAACCCCTCCGAAGAGGGTTAAAGCCTGGGGGGACGGCCCCCTGAGGCCAGAGGTAATGTATCCAGTGGTGGAACACACCCGACCGAACCGTGCAGCACGCAATCACAGCCGGTCGAGAGCGCCCCACCACAGGACACAAAAGAACGCCGCTAAGAGCGTGCCATGTATTTGTCGCTGCCTCCCACCAGACACGACTTGACACAAAGTCAAAAGCCCGAAGGCCGATTAAAGTGGGGATAAAGGGGAGGGGAAGGTCGGGAACGAGCCGAGACTCGAACCCTGCTTGTCTGTGCTGCTCATCGGCTCACTTAGTGCAATGTGAGCCTGATGAGGCAAGCAGTTTCACGAACCCAAATGTGGGTCCGGGCACGTATGCCAGTTTACGGCTTAAACTAGACCCTTGGTCTAGTGCCGTGCATGGGTGACAAAGGGGACAAAAGTGCAGCTCGCCCACCCGAAGGTTGCCCAGCCGAAACTGGGGGCCTATTCGGCCCCGAGTCTGCTCTTGGTTTCGAGCACCCATCCGGCACGAATGCCAGACGGCCCAGCCAAATGGCCGGGGGGCGCGCCATGTATTTGTCGCTGCCTCCCACCAGACACGACTTGACACAAGGTCAAAAGCCCGAAGGCCGATTAAAGTGGGGATAAAGGGGAGGGGAAGGTCGGGAAGGAGCCGAGACTCGAACCCTGCTTGTCTGTGCTGCTCATCGGCTCACTTAGTGCAATGTGAGCCTGATGAGGCAAGCAGTTTCACGAACCCAAATGTGAGTCCGGGCACGTATGCCAGTTTACGGCTTAAACTAGACGCTTGGTCTAGTGCCGTACAAAGGGGACAAAAGTGCAGCTCGCCCACCCGAAGGTTGCCCAGCCGAAACTGGGGGCCTATTCGGCCCCGAGTCTACTCTTGGTTTCGAGCACCCATCCGGCACGAATGCCAGACGGCCCAGCCAAATGGCCGGGGGGCGCGCCAACGAGCGTTGAAAAGGGCCTGTTGATATAACGAAAGTGCTGTGACACACAGCTCCAGCCGCGTGAATATAAAATTCTTTGATAAAAAATGAGTGTATAAAGTATTTTTCTAACCTGCTATAGGCTGGCGACGACTATTAGTTCAAGTCTTATCAGGTTATTTTTGGCCGAAGTGCTTTGTAAATGTTATTAATTTTAATTCATCTTTTTCTTTTAGCTATAACGAGATGTCAAGGTCGTTAGAAAGAAAAAGGGCTTAGTCAGTTCCGGTCGTACTCGGATATAATTGTCCTAACGCGGGCGTGTAACTCGATATGTTTAGGTTTATCGGCAGGTCGCGACAAGTTCAAGGTGTAAGATAAAGTAAGTTTAGGTATTGTGAAGGTTGTAAGGTTGAAGGTAAAGTAGGTTTGATAGGGGGGTTGAAGGTAATGTAGGTAAAGTAGGTGTAGGTAAAGTGAGTTTGCAGATAAAATGCCTGCTGGAACTTAACTGTGTGTGTTCTGTTCCTTTTAACTCAGCACGTGCGTTCGTCGCTCTTGGGTCCTGACAGTGGTGGAAGGTACCAAATACGTATGCCGTCAAAGGGCTGCGACGAAAAGGACCTGTTGCTAACAGTTGTGGGAGTGGAACCAAAAGAGGGAGACTCCAGTGGAGCTCCTTTTTATAATGGACGCCACGTGACCCCAAGGGGCTGCTGCTGTTCGGTGAAACAGGATCACCAGTTCCTTACCAAAATTTTCTACAGTTTAAGATTTGGTCAGTAATGACAATTTGCTGAATTGCTCGTATCTTGGAAGGCAAACAGAATATCTTCAGAGAAGTTGAAAATTATTCAGAAAAAGGTTGAATTCTTCAGCACCACTAGCAAGAATAGAAAAAGCAACGGATACAAATGAAAACAAATCAAACTCCAATAAAAAGTACAAAATGAGACAAGAACAGGTGGGGAATATAATATGGACTGTTCAGAAATGCTTAAAAGATCTCTCGAGAATCAAGGTAAAAAAGAAAATGGCAGAAACCCAGTTTAAATCCCCACAAAATTACTCTACAGAAGATATACAGTCTCACAATTAAAAAAAACAACCTTCCTATTTTCCTGCGCAAAGCCCGCCCCCTATAAAATCTCTAGCCAAACACACCTACATCCAGCCCTAAACCCTCTTATGGCATAGAAAAAATAACTCCCTGTTCTCATTCTGCAGAGGGCTGAGTCAGAGGGAACTGGTCCAATTAGAAGTCAATATTTCTCTCTTCCTTGAGAAAGATCTAAAAGGAAGAAAGTACCCTTTAGTAAATGGAAGAACATTTGTCTGGTGAATTCTCTGGAAGTGGGGTATGAACTGGCCATCAAAGAACGCCATTCAATTATATATGGTCCCTTCTACTATATGCTCTTGCTTCAGATCCTCTGCTCTAAAGGCTTAGGGATGAGAAAGCAAGTCAAGTTCTGCATGGAACTGTACTCCTGGGTTACTTTTGGGCAAAGGTTTCTCTGTACGCTGATGACGTCACCATGTTTGTGTTCAATTGTTCAGACAAATCAAAAGTATAGCAGGCACTTGCAAGGTATGAGACGGTTTCAAGGGCCAAATTAATTTTGAAAAGAGCAAAATTTTGCAGTTGGGAGCCTGCATAATTGGCGTCTCTCTCCCAGATCCATTTCACGAAAGGATGAGTCGATTTGCGTCCTTGGTGTGTAGTTCAGTCCGGACCTTCAACTGGATAAGTGTTATGTTTTGACCTTTTGACCCGGCCAAAAATGTCATTCAAGGTGACGCACCGGAAGGAAGTGACACATTCTAATGGCAGTTATGAGAGGAAATCGCGTGGGCGGAAATTGGCTGATGAAATGGGACGAGGTAAAAAAAATCCCATTATACTCTCATAGATTGACGCACCAGAAGAGAGTGACCTCTGAACTGCATGATAGTTATTTCCGCTCGATGACGATCACACAGGCCATTCAAAAGATAGCGGAAGTGACATATCCCGATCACCAGATATCGGAAGAAATTGCGGAGGCGTGGAGGCGTGTCCATATCACCGCGTGGGAGTTTGAAGATAATATAAGGCCGATGAATTGAACAGACAGGACAGTTGAGTAGAGGACAGTTGAGTAGAGTTGGAGACGGAGCTAGACAAGTGGTAGTAAGGAAAGCCAGCACCCAACAGAGTGGACTCCAGGCCACGGTTGAGCAGCCAAGGAGATCGAGAAAGACACAACGCTGACGGTCATAACGTCGGGGTCAAAATATTTCAGTTATGTTCGGTCTCCAGCTCCCTCTCACACGCAAACTTTGAGTAACCCTTGTAACCTTACAAATAAAGTGAGAGGTAAATATTTTTATAAAGACGTCTTCCTGCGTCTTTATCATTGCGTCGGTATGTATCCAGTATATATATGTATGTATCCTGCATGAACATGTATATGAGAATGCAACATAAGAAGTGGTCGGTGTAATATTCTAGTCAAAGGCAAGTAAGCCCAAACCACGTCACAAGGATACATCTCCCTTGACCTATCCGGAAAAAGAAGTAACTGTTAAGTCATGAGCAAAACAGCGGCACTTGTAAATAAAATATATTGCCGGGGAATAAGTCAGTCCTAGCTCCGGTAGCGAGCTGTTAACATCTCTTTGTGTTCTATTCTTTTGTTTGTTACCTGTGATCCGGGCTTTAGACATTACAGTCAGAGGTACATGCAAAGATTGAACACTGGTGGTTTCGTTGCTTCAAAGGTGATTGTGTGGCGGTGATATTGTTAAAATGCAAACAATATAAACGACGTAGACAAAAGAATATTTAGAACAAGGCAATACAAACAAAAATAAATTTACATATCAACAAATACATTAAAGGGAAACATTACAAAAAACATTAAGAATGTTCGAATATAGTTTGTTAAAGATTCGTGTGTGTATGTGTGTGTGTGGGACTAACACGAATATTATTTTGAATGTGTATTTTGTTGTGGAACGAAGGGTAAGAATGTCAGAATTCTTATGTTTATGTGTTATTATTTAGGTGTTTGTGGGAAGACTAATTATGAAAAGTGTCCAATAGACTACATGTGTATGTTGAATTAGTACTTTTTGCGAAGTACTAATACACATGAGAATGGCATTGTCTTTTAAAAGCCGTGTATTCTCCTATTAGTGTCGTTTGTCTCTTACGGGATTTGACGAAGAGTATGACGCTGTATGCACTCGTGAGATTGGAGCACGTCCAGCCGAAAAACAGAATTTGGGACGAAAGAACTCGCAGACTATGTACGCGCCTATGTTACTGTCTTGAGCTTCGTGTCGCTTGTTGGGAAAGTGAAGAATGAGAGAAAAAGTTATCGGAACTGTAGAGAAGAGGAAAATCTCGTATTTTGTTTTGGCGCGCTATTTAATTCAACACTGAATTTCACCCAATCAGGATGACTTATCCCATTCAGCCCAGACCTTCATTTCCGGCTAGCAAAACGGGTGAGCGGCCAAACACACTCTCTTTGGCTTGAGACGGCGACCAGAACGGACGTGTCTCTGGTCGCCCCTGCTTAGCGATGCCTTATAGCTAAACAAGCCACACAGTGCGGACATATCACTGTGGCTTTAACCCTACCAGCAGCACAGCGAGGGAACCTTCTAATTTATGGATTCTTTGCGTCTAATATTTTAGACCAAGGAATCCCAGTTGAATATGAATTAGATACGTTCAGCATGCCTTCCACAAGCACCACAAAAATTTACTATGTCGATCCGAGCGCCACTCCGCTCTCGACACAAAACTACACTGTGACTTTGAATACTTCCCTCACACGTCCAACGACACGCTGCCATCTCAACATCTAGCTAAGCCATTTCGTCTCAAACATCCAGCAAGCCTAAACACCACGAGTCTTGCAGCACCAAGAACAAACTGCCTCAAAGCTGCAAATAAAAACTTTCGCTGTTGTGTGTTGTTAAAGAAAAGTCTCGTAATTCATTTCTAGTGCCTAAAATATATAGTGTTAGGGAAATTAACTAATTCCCTCAAAACCGCTATAGAACTGAAGAGTATATATAGTTAACCATATCACGTGACCGGCTCCAAACGTACGATATATTTTGCGTGGGACAAAATCAAAGGCGCGGACGTAGTTGGAGACACAAGGCACGTGACTTCACGGATAAATAGGCTCCGGAAACTAATCCCTTTACAGACGTCCACCACCTTTTGTTTCAGGAACAAGTGAAGCAGGATCTTATATTCTAGAAGTTTTTGTACCACGCGGTTTTCGACGACCATTCAAAAAATATTGGAATGTAAATCCTATAATTGTCCTTTTAAGACAGAACGGAGGTGTGAGTTATATTCATCTTCCCTTTGATCCCTTACCAGTTGTCTGTATTTTTGCTCGTGGTTTAGTTATTGGCGCTGAATTGACTCTCCTCGCTGTTCATAGGCAGATCTTTCCCCAATAGTTGTCTTCCCTTGTTTAAAGTCCAAATCAGAAGCTGAGGGCCCATATAAACGGAAGAAAGAATCGCTGTTGCTTAGAGAGTGTAAAGGGACCCTTCATAAGCTTCCTCAGTCAAATGACTGAGGGTGCTATACCAGGATTTAATGAAAGGTTATTTTTCGGACTCGCTTGAGAAATCTCTTAGGTTGTTTGGGAATATTCGCTTCCAATGGAGCTGAGTAAAAAGCACACGTTATCTTAGTAACTGAATTTATGTCCACCAAGCAGCTTTTTCCCTTTAAATTGAACAAGCAGAAATGCTTGATTGTGCTCTTTATGTCAGTGGTTAGGAAAAAACAGTCGAGTGTGCTTTCTACTCCTGTGGCAGAGTTTGCTTGCCTTAGCACTACATCAATGAGGTGACCGCTTACAAACATCCCGAGCAATAAGTGCAGGTCGATGTGGTACCGGTCATTAACAATGTTGATCATCTGTATACGGATGTAAAACGGGTTGTGTTTTTCGTGACCCGGGCTTTTATAACGTATGTAGCTACGGTTACAACCCCCCCCCCCGCGAAACGGTGCGTGTGAAAAACAGGACAGGCTTCATAGGCTTACGCGTTTCCGGTAAATAAAGCTCGGACGCTTAAACCTAACAACACTGCTTTTGAGTTTTCTCTACATCACGCAACATAACATGGTGTCAGTGAGATTTTTTTTCTTTCGAATTAAACATACACACTCTGTGAACACTCTCACCACATTCGGCAAAATGTACGCAATATTATACTCCGGATTCTAATGTTTACGTCTGCTCTCATCTCCACGACGGAAGAAACATTTATCGGACCACGTGGATCTAAACAAGCTCTGAATTTGGACAAAACCCCCTCAACAATTAAACAGGGGATATGCAATTCCACCACCAGCAAAAATAGAAATCGACGGCGATCTGCGAGAAAACTGGGACCTTTTCAAACTAACATGGGAGAACATGCGGACGCGACGGATATTGGAAAAAAGCAGCAAACGTACAGGTAGGCACACTTCTTTCGGTAATCGGCAAAGAATGTCTGCAAATATACTAAAACCAGCCAATGTCGACAGAGGAACGAGCAGATACACAAACATTTTGGAAAAACTCACACACTACTTTGAATCCAAACAAAATATCATATACCAACGATATATGTTTAATTCTTGTACACAGGAACAGGGCGAAAAGCTCGACGCATATCTGATCAAACTAAGACACCTAATAAAAACGTGTGAATACGGTGCCCCTGAGGATGAACTACTGCGTGACCGAATGGTAACAGATACCAGCAATAATAATGTTCGGGCGAGGCTCCTCAGCGAATCTGGACTTACACTAGACCGGGTGGTAGATATCTGCAGGAGCACTGAACAGACAGAACAACAGCTCGGCAAACTGAACAACTCAGCAGAGACCATCCACTACACCAAGGCAGATAAAAAAGGCACGAGAATTCATAAAATATTGTAAATTCTGTGGACAGAGCCATTACAAAGGGAAGTGTCAGGCTTATGGACCCACGTGTGCTTAAAGCGCAACCATATTGCCAGAGTATGCCAATCACAGGCGCAGCCCACTCCCACCACAACGGCCAAATAAATCCTCAACACAACGAACTGAAAAGGTGCGCTACGTCGAAACAGAAGTAGTCAGCAACGACGAAAGCATTTATGCCCTGAGAAGTCTGTCAGATCACAAACACTATCATGCAGACGTTCGCTTATCCACCCCAGGAAACAGCACAAAAATCACGTGCAAATTCTAAATTGACACCGGGGCCAGCTGCAGTACCCTGGCCTTTGCTGACTATAGAAGCATTACAAAAGTACCACTACAGCCGTCTCACACAAAGTTGAATCTGTATAACAACTCCATACTTCAACCTTTGGGCTCAGTAACACTCCACTGTGAAATGAAAGGAATAAGAAAAAAAATCACCTTCCAAGTTGTGGATAGCAACTCACCATCATTACTTTCCGGACAGACTAGCTCCGCTCTGAAGTTTTCAATACTGGATGTGTGCGACAGCTGAGTGAAGTAAAGGAAGGTACAGATATGTGGAAAGCCATACTGGAATAACGTAATGCAACCACATTTGGTATGCACAGCTCACAAGCACAAAGATTCTTTTCCAGGCGCACTCGCTCCATGTTACCTTGAAAAACCACTGATTACACACCACAAGTGCAAGCGGAAGTACAAAGCACGCTCATAAGGAAGTGACAAATGGCAAAAACATACTATGACCGTCACACAAAGCCACTATCTGATTTCACTATAGAACAGCCTGTTAGGGTGAAATGCCACCCACAAATCCCTCACAGCAACTGGGAATCTGGGACGGTCATTGACAAAGTAGCACCACGCAGTTATGAGGTCGAAGTAAATGGAAGATTCTATAGAAGGAAGAGAATTCACATCCATCAACCAACCACCCTCCCAACTAATGTACCTGCAGTGCCACAACATGCATCCATGCCACAGCCAGCTGAAACAAAAATCCTTCAGGCGAAACCAGGGTCACAACGACCCCCGACACATGAGAAATAACTTCGTAGGTCTAGCCGTGTTGTTAAACTCCCCACACAGCTAAGAGACTACTCACTGTAATTGTAATCAGAGACTACCAGCCTGCAAGTAAGATCCTTAATCCAACTCTAACACACACAACAAAAAGCACTAAACATGAACGAATAAAGACACGCCTAAGCAAAGACACACACACACTGACTACTACGTACATCTTACCCAATCTCGTTCATGTGTGAAGCACTCAAAACCAATAAACAATGGGAAATGAGGGGGGATGTTATAAAGTACGTAGGTACGGCTACAACCCCCTGCGAAACGGTGCGTGTGAAAAACAGGACAGGCTTCGTAGGATTACACGTTTCCGGTAAATAAAGCTCGGACGCTTAAGACCTAACAACACTGCTTTTGAGTTTTCTCTCGAGTCATGGCTTGAAGGTGAGACGCTTAAAATTCTCTGGAACTACAAACAGATCACCTAATCCCAGCCAGAAGATCAGACCCAGTTTTAATAAACAAGAAGAAAATAATTCGTCATCTTGTGGATTTTGCCATTACAGCGGATCATAGAGTTGAAATAATAGAAAACGAAAAGATAAAAAATACTTGGATCTTGCTAGAGAGCTGAAAAATCTGTAAAACATGAGGGTGACACTGATACCAACCGGAGCTTTTGGTCCAACCCTTACAAGCCTGGAATAGAGACTAGGGAAAATGGAGATCAGAGGAAGAATCGAGACCATCCAGACCTACTGCTCAAATCATTTAGAATACTTGGAAAAATCCTGGAGAACTTATTGATTAATTAACGGTATGTCAACCCATCTAGGGCTATTTTAAGTCTAGAGCTTAGGATCGCGTTCATTGTACATTCATATTTACAATTTTTGTGTTTTTTATCTTTTGCATCCTATCGAATACTAATAATTTCTAAACAGATCTATTTGACCCCTAGATGGGATTCTGTCAGTTACTACCACTCCAGGTCAGAGTGGACCTTATAGTAATTGTAATGAAGGTGTACTCCACACCCCTCTGATCTCCAAATGCAGTTTAGTGTCATATCTAGGACAGCCTTCTTCAGGGGATAACGTCAGGGATTCTAACCTCTGTAGTGGGCTAACATTAAAAGAAATAACACAATTAACACGAACGCTACAAAGTAGTAGCATTTTAAAGGGGTTTTGAGTGATCTGGTTTGTTTACGTTTTTGACAGGGCACAACATATCTGCAATATAGATATAAATCTATATGAAAAAAGTTATCCCTGAAATTCCATGAAAAAAGAGAAAATTGGCATACTACTAAAGGTAAGATGTGACACAAAGTCAGTTTTATTGCAGAAACCTGAGCGAGTGGTGCCAAAAATAGCTTTCCTCCAGATTCACAAAATTTGTGACTGTAAGAGATTAACGAAAAAAACATTTTAAATGAAATAAATTCAAATATGTAGCAGTTCCCAGAAACTTCTGATAGGAATCAAAATCCGTGCATGCCTAAAAGACAGACTTACTCGTGTTAAAGAGAAACTCTGACACATTCGGCAGTCACCATTTGGACGAGAGAGAACAATGGGAATTTTAACGACATCCCCATATGGATCACAAGAAAGAATAAGCAACGCGGTAAGACGTTTAGATACGTTTATATAAGAAGTGCGAAAGAGTTGCTAAAGCATATTCCTTTAGCAGTCAATAGTCTGTAAAGAACAAAGTTAGAATTATAATACACTTATCTGTGGTTGGAGAATGTTCTGTTGTCTCTCTGTATATTTTCTTGTTGTGTTTAAGACTGTTATAAGATGGCTGTGGACGTTTGGTTTTGTTGGGCTCAGAATTGTCTTCTGGGTTCTGTTTATAGAAATGGTGGTTTGCTAAGACACTTTTCTTTCCAGGCTCTCTTTAGCCATGTCTCGCCTCGTGGAGACTCCCTCGTCTTGACTTAGTTATATAATAGTTTAACGCCCACTCAGTCGCCTACTTGATCTTTGATCGTCATCAAGCGGAAATAACTGTCAAGCAGTTCACAGGTCACTCTCTTCCGGTGCATCAGTCTATGAGTGTACCATGGGAATTTTTTTCCTCGTACCATTTCATCAGCCAATTTCCGCCCACACGATTTCCTCTCATAACTGCCATTAGAATGTGTCACTTCCTTCAGGTGCATCACCTTGGAATGGCATTTTTGGCCGGGTCGAAGGTCAAAATACAACACAATCAGTGTATTCTAAGCCCCACAGGCAAAAATGTTTTTGCATACAATCCTATTAAATGCAAATAATTTTAAAACAGATCTATATAACCCCTAGATGAGACCCTTAAAGGTACTATCAGTGTGGGTCAGTAATAGGATTGAGTCTTTGGAACAAGTTTAATGACACTGTATGTCTGGATTTAAAGCAGCATAGACATAACCAATACTCTCTCAGTTTTGATTGATCACTTACCAGCATTGGAAACTATAGGAACCAGTGAGATCGGAAGAATAAATTTAAATGCCTTACATGCAGTGAAGAAAAGAAGCTGAAGCAAGTGAATAAATTTGGAGAGCACTGAGATCTAATGTAAGGCCTTATATCGATGTCACTGTCGATTATAGAAGATAAAACTGCAACAGAGGGAATAGCCTTGCAAAAGTATTGGGTAAAGAAGGTCAGTGTGTACTGATTAGACATGATAGAGCGTTTTACAGGATGCATCTATGTCACTTAATGAAGGCAAACAAGAAATTTGGAAGAAATAAAGGAAATAAAACTGCCAAAAATAAGATAAATGAAATCTTGAGGGAAGAAAATAAAAGACAACATAATAAAAATCTTCATATCAACATGGCAGATTTGAAAGACAACAGTACAAAAAAAAACAAAACAAAAAAAAAAAAAAAACAAGTCGAGGCAAAGTTCTGGAATATAAAATAAAAAGAAGTGATGAGTGGAAAACAGGAAAGATGATGAGTGCACAGCCTAAATCGAGTGGATAATATATTCATTGGTTAAATATAGAACAAGAAGCGGAAAATAAAAATCCAGTCAGTATTAATTGGGATCCTGTTAATCAACGGAAAGAAGTACCTCAAGGATACAATCAGTGTATTCTAAGCCCCACTTACAAAAATGTTTTTATAGAGACAAGTTCCTGAAGGAGGATACACTCAGTGTATTCTAAGCTCTACTTACAAAAACGTTTTTATAGAGAGAAGTACCTAAAAGATAAAATCAGTGTATTCAAAGCCCCACTTACTAAAATGTTTTATAGAGAGAAGTCCCTCAAGGAAGATACATTCAGTGTATTCTCAGCCCCACTTACAAAAATGTTTTTATAGAGAGAAGTACCTCAAGGATACAATCAGTGTATTCCAAGCCCCACTTACAAAAGTGTTTTTAGATAGATTGAAGTACCTCAAGGACGATGCAGTCAGTGTATTCCAAGCCCCACTTACAAAAATGTTTTTATAGAGAGAAGTACCTCAAGTAACAGATGAAGTAAGTAATCAAGAACATGAAATTTTGCTCATGACTGAACAAGGACAAACAAAAGAGGTGACTGATGCAAAAAAAAGAAGAGAAATAGAAAATATGGAAATCCATGGAGTATATGAATGCGTGCCTGACTTTGGTCTGAAATGGATATCAATAAGATGGGTTATAATGGAGAAATTCAAAGATAAAATGAAGATAACGAAGGCCTGCCTTGTTGCTCGTGGTTATAAAGAGAATTCACATAACCTGAAAACTGATTGTCCAACATGCAGCCATGAAGCTGTGTGTATTGTAATGTTAACAGATTTGACTATGAAGTGGTGGGTATAGAGTCAGGATTTTACCTCAGTGTTTCTGCAGGGTGATAAGCTGGAGAGAGAGATATTCCTTAGACCATCATCTAATATATGTCCAGAGTCACAGGTTGGGAAGTTGAAAGGATGCATTTATGGATTAAATGATGTACTGCACTTATGGTACAAAAGAGTCAAGAACATGACATTTTTTGTTAAACCAAATACATAGGCTGTTCAAAAGTTCGAAACCTCACCAAGCAGAAAACCCTTACTAAATATTTTTGTCATGGCAACGCACTATCGTTTTTTTTTATAAAAAGAAGGAAAATTTAGATTTTACTAGTTTTCTAAGAAGGGGTGTAGTGTGTTGGCACAACTAAATTTTTCTTTCTGTGTGAGGATTATAACTTTTTGAACGACCCTCATATATATATATATATATATATATATATATATGAGAGAAAAATGGAAATAAATCTGATGTATGTAAATATAAAAATATGAAAAAATAAAATAATCAGAGGATGTATTTTTTTATATAAAATAATATAGTAATGTTTAATGTTTCCTTTTTTTTTTTTTGTTAAACCATCTTCAGGACGATATTATAATGTAATCTTATAATGTGATCTTATAATGCACCGCCAATAATTATTTTCAAATAAAGATATGAAAAGAAAAATGAGAAAATGCTTAGCATTGTATTCTCGTTAATGGCATTCTGTTTATATATATATATATATATATATATATATATGTATGTATGTATGTATGTATGTAAAAAAAAAAACAAATACAAAGGTACATAGCATCACCCGCGCTCTAGACCCTGGCTTATGATAGATTATATTATTGTTCGCCGGTGTGATCTACAAAATCTGCACCAGGTTCGAACTGTGAGAAGCGCTGAATGTTGGACAGACCATCACCTGGTAGGAGCCAAAATGGAACTCAAAATTTGCCTGAAAGCACGACATACCACCACAGCACGTGCAAAAAAGCTTGAGATCTCAAAATTTTGTTCATCGTCCAAAAACAAAGAACATCTTTCAGATGGGAGGATTTTAAGGTGAAGGTACTTTCTGCTGCTCAAGATACTTTAGGATTTCGGAAAAGGAAGTGCCAAGACTGGTTTGCAGAAAATTATCAGGAAATTAATGCATTCCTTGAAATAAAACGCAGTCTTTTCCGAAAAAACCTTGTCAATAAATCTGTCCAACCAAGCAAAAATGGAAGCTACAAAAACCTACAAGGATTTTCAAAAAATGGCACAAACGCATATGCGCGAAATACAAAACCAATAGTGGCTCAAGAAGGCAAAAGAAGCACAATTTGCAGCAAACAGTAAAAACTCGAGATTGTTCTCCCAAATAATCAAAGAGCTCTATGTGCCGCAGCAATCAATTTATGCTCCCCTGAAATCAAAAGATGGTGCCACTTTGAGACGACCAGAAGATATCAAGAAGCGATCGTGTGAACATTACAGCGAACTCCTTAATCGCCATCCAGTCGTTGACGAATCAGTATTGGATCTCATTAAGCAACATGATCCAATCAAGGATCTTGATAAAGTGCCTTCTAGAGGTGAGATAAAAGCTTCTGTCAGTCAAATGAACAACAACAAAGTGCAAGGAATGGATGGTATAACAGCAGAGATTCTAAAGAATGGTGGTGAGAAAATTATTGATCTCCTGGAGCAAGTCATCCAAAGTGTATGGGAAAGTAAAGTACCTCAAGACTGGAGGGATGCGATACTTCTATCTTTGTATAAGAGGGGTTCGAAGTCGGACTGCAGCAATCTTAGGGGTATATCTCTGCTGTCTATTGTTGGAAAATTGTTTTCAAAGATAATTTTAAATAGATTAGTCCGCACAATTGTCAATGAAATTCTACCAGAATCACAATGTGGTTTTCGAGCAAGCCGTGGCACTGTGGATATGATTTTCAGTGCTCGGCAATTGTAGGAGAAGTGCAAAGAACAGAATCTTCCATTGTACCAATGTTTCATTGACTTATCAAAGGCTTTTGATACTGTCAACAGAACAACTCTTTGGAAGATATTACTGAAGTTGGGCTGCCCTGAGAGATTTGTGGGTCTGATTTGTTCTCTTCACAATGGAAGAAGACCAGAGTTAGTTTCAACGGCACTCGATCTGAGGAAACATCTATCAACAATGGGGTCAAACAGGGTGACATTTTTTCACCCATGTTATTCAATATCAACGTTGCCATTGTCTTTCTCGTATCCTTTTATGAAAACTCTGACGGTATCTACATCAGATATCGGACATCTGGCAGTGTTTTCAATGTCCGTAGACTACTCTCTCAAAGAAAAGTCTCTTCTTCATTGGTGAGGGAGCTGCTCTATGCGGATGACTGTGATATTGTTGCACATTATGAAGATGAGTTGCAATGCTTTATGAACCATTTTGTATCTGTATGTAACTCATTTGGTTTAAAGATCAACCTAAAAAAGACAGTCGTCACGCACGATCTAGCACCCGGATCGCCTTATATAGAACCAATTATCTTCTTTGAAGGTAACAAATTAGATATAGTGCACTCTTTTGTATATCTAGGTAGTACCCTCTATGATGGATGCAGCCTCGACAGGGAAATCTCCTTCCGCATTGAAAGGGCGTCTCGGTCTTTTTCAGCACTTAATAAACGTGTGTGGTCCCAGCATGGTATCAAGTTGCATACGAAAATAATTGTGTATAAAGTATGTATTTTGACGGCCCTCCTGTACGCAAGCGATACTTGGACACACGAAAACCTCAACTCAAATTTCTTGAGGGTTTCCATCAACGGTGCTTGAGACAGATACTTCATATCAAATGGCAATCACATGTTTCAGATACAGAAGTATAAGGGAAAGCAGGGCTACCAAGCATCCAGTCGATGATAATGAAAACTTGTCTCCGATGGGTTGGTCACATTGTGCGTATGGATGACGGCCGTCTACCGAGGCAATTATTCTATGGTGAAATGTGGGAAGGAAAGATTAAAACCGAAGAAGAGATTTAAGGACACAATGAAATATTACCTGAAACAATCTAGACTACCTGTGGACCCATGGAAAAAAAACGGCTTCAGATAGAAATAAGTGGTAGAAACTGATTCACGAAAGCATAGAATTCTTTGCGAATCGTCGTATGCAGTGCAGCGCTTTCAAACGTTTGATTTGCAAAGACGAACAGGGTCCAGCACTGAGTCCACAAAGTCAACACGCTAATTGTGACATGTGTGGAAAATTGTGCCCATCTCTTGCTGGTCTCAAAAGCCATCTGCGTAAATGTGCAAAATTTATCTTGCACCCAAATAATGTCACTGCAAGCAAAACTGAACGGTTGTGCCAATCCCGTGGCAAAATCTGTCGCAACAAGTCTTGCCTGAAGAGTCACCTACGAACACATAGAATTTAAGGGGGCAGTAGAGGAGGGAGGAGAGGACTTGAGACAAAGAAGGTGGTCACGCTCGAAAGCGAGAGGACAGCCATCATGTATGTGTTGTATGTATTAGTTAGTATCATTTTTTGCTCTTCTTCCGATTAAAATAAATAAAAAATAATCAAAGTGATTATTTGAGATTAAGTTTTTGTTTTATTTGAATATTGAAGATTTCAAATCATCAAACGTTAGCAACCTTACCCAACTCTAGGTTACATAATTAAAAAGTGTCATTAAGATTTTAACATTTTTAAAAAGATTTTTGAATGAAATAAATACAAGAAACTGATTTATGTAAAAATATTACTTACACATTAATGACTATATCGCTTAGTATTATATTTAAATCCAACAGTAGGTAAACATTAAATTCAACAGTAGGTAAACATTAAATCCAACAGTAGGCAAGCATTAAATCCAACAGTAGGCAAACATTATTAACAGATATGTTCCTCTATCACGAGTCTATCAGTTATTCGGGTTCACTTAAGTTTGCCAGTATAGGAATTACTTTCGTATACTTTTAGACCAACCAGCGAAGAGTACATAAAGTGGAAAATTCTAGAAAAATACGATTACAAACTCACTTGTAGAAAACTTCTTCCCAAAACGAAAATAGTTAAGTGTCAAAATAAAACAAGTATTTTCAGGGGCCTGATTAAACAGAATAGTTACGTTTTTAACGACGACCGCACAGTTGAACCCCAAATGAACAAAAATAAATCTCTAATTTGGAGGTGGTCACGGGATTAGGAAACCTATTTATTTCATGCTCTCGACAGCAACATTCTCTCTGACTTTCTTAGCTCTCAGATTTCTCCGTTAGCCACAAACTACTTTAGACAGCTTGACGCAGTAACACGACAACATTGGAGAACTTACAGTCAGCGAAAACACATTCATAGTTGCAACAAAATTAGTTGGCTTACCATCTTTTGTTGTATAGCCACTTTCTTATAAAATTATGAATATAAATATATGTGGAAACATAATCAAAGTTAATGATGAACTTCAATGAACGAACGAACACACCTCTTTACAAAAATATTTCTCGCACACTTTATTCTCGATGTTTCTGTGGCGTGTGAGAGATGAGTGGAGACAGGGACAGACTACTATATTGACTCAAATTCTTCTCTTGACCATAGCAGCACTTCTTCCACGTCTTGGCTGGGGTTGCTCGACCTGGGGTCGCTGAGGACTGTGGCCCTCAGTCTGCAAGCTGGTTCTCACTCTGGCATTCCTGTTACCAACTAACTCAACTGCCGCCAGCACCTGCTTATATTCTTTCATAACGTCCACTTGCTTCCGCTTCTTCTTCAGCTTATTTACACAGGTGCATCTCTGATTGACGGCTCGGTCAAGGGTCAATATATTACACTTTCGGTCAATTTCTTATGGACTTCAGTATCTCCTACTATACACATGCACACATGTTCAGTCAGCGGGCATACACATACTTTGCTAGTATGGGCTTTTCATTTTCATGCACACATACACATTCACACATATATATGTAAGTATGCCTCTCTCTACCCTCCTGTCTTGACTGCAAACACATGTACATACAAATATATTCGAGCAACAATCACTCCTATTCACCTAACATATTTGTGCTATACACACCCACACACATATGTATATATAACAGACATATATGAACATTGTTGTTTTTGCATTGCCATTTTCTTGCTTGTTTTATTTTATAAAAAATATCTGTTTTAAGATTCTCATTGTTGTAAAATTTCTTTTCGTCTGCATTGTTTTCATGTTAGTTTGGAAGTATCAGTATAGGATAGCTTTGGGGGGTGGATTTGTGTATGTCTTGTGAAGTGTAAATCATGGACTTGGACGAGTATTAAAAATAACATCTTACCACGGTACCGAATCCGGAAGTAGTCAGCCGAAACCGGATGAGTTAAAGATGGTATTATATATAGCAGAGGAGTGTGGAATGCCCTGTTTTTCATTGGCTGTTACTGAAGGACAGATGTCTATAAGAATGGCCGAAGTCCGGCCTTAATAATATTTTTTTTTTTGCTCTGGTAGAGGCACGAGCGTAGCACGTCACTATCAAGGGGGTAGTTTGGCTCCTCCAGAGTCATGCCGGGGTTTCTGTCGGAGCCGATTTGATGCAAAAATAACCCGAAATCGGCGATGAAGACAGTGCATCACTGACGACCTTCCTGATGCATCTAGGATGTATGATTGAAATACTATTTTTATTTCAAGTAGTGGAATCGACACTCGGAGTTTTACTTCTACTTAAACTTCGATAACAACTCAGCCTCCCGACCACCAAAAATTGTTAATTACTGAAGGCTAGAATTGCCAATAACAAAAAACACTTTTTTGAATATAGAAAATCATATCAGCAATAGATTATTTTTGTATTTAGTCTAAAAAAATGAAAATAGGCACGTTAACATGATTTTTGAATGTACAATTAAGAAAACGCAATGAAATAATTATTTTTGATTTATCATTATTTTATTAGAGGAGGTGCCCGTGGTGTAGTCGTTATCGTCGTAGGAATTGGACACAGCGACACGAGTTCAAATCCTGGACGAGACTGATTGCATTTCACATAGCACTAATACCCTTGGGAAAGGTATGAATCCAATTATTCTCCCTCCAGCTATGGGTAAATAGTAGGACAGACTAGGTTCTTCAACCTTGGTTAGGCAACTAGTCTAGGAGAAGGAAAACTCTGAATTCAAACCTGTTAAACTCCGCTTAAAATCTGACCTTGTGTCATATCCTGCCCGAGCGGAGGGGTTGGTAAATAGTATCATTATTTTATTAGATAATAAATAATAAAATAATTTTACTTTTTAATTAGCTGCGACCTGGCGATAAACGTAAACAGATCGGATTACTCGTTCGACTTGAGACAATTATATCTGGGTACGGCCGGAAATGACTAAGCCCTTTTTTACGACCTTGACATCCCGTTACAGCTTAAAAAAGGGATAAATTAAAATTAACAATATTTACAAAACACTTCGGCCAAAAATAACTTGATAAAAATGGAATTAATAGTCGTCGCCAGCCTATAGAAAGTACTTAATTGCAACACCCATTTTTTATAAAAGAATTTCCTATTTAGGCGGCTGGGGCTGTGTGTCATAGCACCTTCCTAATATCAGCAAGCCCCTTTTCAACGCTCGTTGGCACGTTCTTTGCAGAGCTCATACGAGGAAAAGAATCCTACGTTATTCGTGGTTGCATTCGAATCACCGCCACTCCTAGTGGTAAATTCGACACCTTTTTTTTTTTTTTTTACTACAAGCCTGAGTCCCACTTCTTGTGGTAGATTCACTCTCCTTTTTTTGCATCGATATTCACTGAAGGCTCCGCTCGTCCGTTCGGCCGCGCAGCGCTAAAGGCACGGGTTAGCCTTTAGCTACCACTTCGATACCTGCGCAGCGCTAAGATAACGCCAATCTTAGCCGCGGCCTCCTGGCCTGCTCGCACAATAGTGCAGAGCTTTGGCGCGAAAACCTTAGCTACCTCACAGCTTTGGCGCGAAAAAGCCTTAGCTATCGTCTCAGCCCGCTCTCACAGCTTTGGCGCGAAAAGCCTTAGCTATCGTCTCAGCCCGCTCTCACAGCTTTGGCACGAAAAGCCTTAGCTATCGTCTCAGCCCGCTCTCACAGCTTTGGCGCGAAAAGCCTTAGCTATCGTCTCGGCCCGCTCTCACAGCTTTGATGCGAAAATCTTTAGCTACCGCACAGCTTTGGCGCGAAAAAGCCTTAGCTATTGCCTCGATCAGCCCTCACAACTTTGGCGCGAAAAGCCTTAGCAACCACACAGCTTTGGTTCGAACAGCCATAGCTATCGTCAACGATACGCCCGCACAGCTATATGGCACAACAAGGCCATAGCTACCATAAACGATACACCCGCACAGCTTGGGGCACGACAGAGCCCTAGCCTCATCGATCTGCTCGCTCGACTGCATATATGCTAAGGCCTGGCAAACCTTAGCCACCATCTCTTCGTTCGTTCACTCGGTCCGCAGTACTAAGACGCGTTTAAGTCTTAGCAAACCACACTCGCTCGATCTGTACGTTACCAAGCTGCCAGCACCGACTTCGACCACGACGCTGTTACAGACGCTCCTGCATTCTATGACTCGACTGATCTCAGCTTCCCGCAACAATCATCCAACCGCGCCTACGACTCGAACATACTAGCTACCGATATCGCCCATCTAGCTGGAGACCGACACTACGACCACGTCTGTAATTAATGACAATAAATTGACATTCTTGTTGTATTTGTTACCTCGCCTCTTTGTCCTCTTCATTGTCTTTGGTTGTCACTACTCGCAAGCATTAAACTAAAATTCATTTGTGGAGTCGACTCGCTTATCGGCTCTGCAACAAATTGCATATTTAATATTTTACTAGGTAATAATCTATAAATCTTCCATTGCCTGTAAAACAGAAATATTTATCTCTTTTTAAATTACATGTTTTTATTTTAAGGAAATGTGCTTTTTTTTCTTATTTTTTAATTTAATGTTTAACCTGAACACAAAGGACAAAACAAAAAATTGTTTAACAAATAAGTGTTCAGTAGGTTTCCATACTTTTTCATCTAATGTTTTTTTCTATATCTTGAAAAAATACATAAAATATTTAAAAAGAAAAAAAAAAAGCAGCTCCCAGTTACTCGTGCCGCGACCTGCCGATAAAAATAAACAGATCAGGTTACACGCCCGCTTGAGGACAATTATATCCAGGTACGGCCGGAACTGTCTAAGCCCTTTTTCTTTCTAACGACCTTGACATCTCGTTACAGCTAAAAGAAAAGGATGAATCAAAATTAACAATATTTACAAAGCACTTCGGCCAAAAATAACTTGATAAAACTGGAACTAATAGTCGTCGCCAGCTTATAGTAGGTTGAAAAAATACTTAATTGCTACACTCATTTTTTTTATAAAAGAATTTCATATTCACGTGGCTGGAGCTGTGTGTCACAGCACTGTCGTCATATCAACAAGCCCTTTTTCAACGCTCGTCGTCAAGCCCTTGGCAAGCATTTCTTGTTAATATCCTTCGGTCTCAGGGGGCCTTCCCCCCCAGGCTTTTACCTCCTTCGGGAGGGTTGGGTTTATTGCCCGACGCCTGAGGCGCCCCAAAAGGGGAATGCCGACGGGACCGAGGGCATTTTTGGAACCTGCCAGATGCGCGTGGGCTACGGCCCTGCACTCGGACCCACCATAAAAAGGCCTTGTGCCATACTTGCCCGTTCGGTGGGGTGAGCAACAAATACCGCTAGCTCTTGGCAAAGCTCATTTAAGGAGGAATCCTGCATTTTGTGCGGTTGCATTCACCTTACCTTCCGGCGTTGATCCCATTTCTCGTGGTAGATCTGCCTTTCTCCCACCTACATAGGTATGCACAAAGGTCCTTTTTAGGACCATAAGAGGTCACTGTCTGCGGGTCAGAGCATCTCTGGCGGTAAGTAATGACCAGTCGAAATAGACAGCCTGGAGGCAAACACGAAGACGGATTCTAAGACCAGCCGGTCTTAACCCTCGTTCGGTTCCGATTGTCCGATAAGCTGCGCAGCGCTAATGGCACGGTCCAACCTTTAGCTACCGCTTCGCTATCTGCACAGCGCTAAGATAACGCCCATCTTAGCCTCGGCCTCCTGGCCTGTCCGCACGGCTTTGGCGCGAACCTAGCCATAGCCATCGACCGCATGGCTTTGACACGGCAAAGCTTTCGCTCCCGTCCGATACGTCCGCACAGCTAGGGGATACGACAAAGCCCTAGCCTTTCCTCGACTCATTCGCTCGACCTCGTCTGTACTAAGACCCGGCAAACCTTAACCTCGGTCTTAGACCTTTCACTTGGTCCATAACACTAAGACACGGCTCAGTCTTAGTCACTAGCTCGCCCGACACTACATGACCAAGCTGCCATAACCGAACTCGACCTCGACGCTCTTGCAAGGTACCACGCAGTCCACGTAACGACTCGCTGCTACGGACTGTTTCTACCACTGCGACACCTAGCTCACGTACCACCCACCGTACGAGCCAGCAACCGGATCGATACACCCTTGGTTAACCCAACATACCGTCATAACCGGGAATATCGATCTACCAGCCTCGACCGACCTCAGCTGCTCGCGACGACTGTCCAACTGCATCCAACGCCTCGACCGATCTCAGCTTACCAGCATCAAACATCCAGCTGTATCTCCACGACTCGACCTACGCCAGCGACCAACGTCGAAGGTCCAGCTGCGAACATCTACAACACGATCATACCAGCTACCAACATCGCCCATCTAGCTGAAGACCACATACAACCGCCAAGGACATTTACATACACTCTTGTAAAATACGACAAATAAATTGTCACCAGTTATAATTGTTACCTCGCCTTTGTCCCTTCATTGTGTTTTGGCTGTTCTCATTCACGCGTTTAACTACATAACTCATTTGCGGGGTCGACGTACTTATCGGCTCCGCAACACTCGCTTAAAATTTGTATTTTTCAATTAGTAAAAACATTCTTGATTGAATAACATATTTTGATTTCGCCTACGATTGGAGAAAAGCAAGTAAAAATCTAATGGAAATTTAAGATCCCTTTTATGGTAATGTCTTTATAAACCAGCTTTATAAAATGTGAGTTCGTAAAGCGAGAATAAAACAAGTCAACTCTCTGTGATAACAACGGAATTTTCTTTCAAAAGTTTGATTCCCGCAGATTTCTATAATGTTGATTAGTCTTTCTATTTTGTCTTTATTTTGTAGGTTAGCGATTTGCTCTGCATTATTTAGCAATATCATAAAAGATTCTACTTCTCCATTTGCTTGTGAGTGTAATAGAGTTATCCAATGATGATGGAATCCTTCTTCTTTCGCGAATTCTGCTAATTCTTTTGATTGAAATAGTGGTCCGTTGTCTGTAAGTTTTTTCCTTGGAGTCCCGGAGGTTGCGATTATTTCTTTCCGTTTAATTCTTGTCTCTTTAAAAGAAGTGATGTGTATCTCTTCTACTACTTGGTATCTCGACCTCTCGTCTCCCACGACTTAATTGTTTTGTCTATCTGGGTATTCTCTTCCGAAGTCTAAATTATCTGTCTCCCAGCTTCTCTTGAGTATAACTGGATTTTATTGGTTATAGTCATGAATCGCTTGATACTACTTTATATTAATCTCATTGGTCTATGATTCTATCAATTATATTGTTTATTTTAGGGAACCAATATCTTCCTCTTAGTAGTTTTTTGGTCTTTGTTCTTTCCAGGTGTCTTAGATAGTGTCCTATTTTTGCTATCTTCTTTTGCGGTGAATATGGAATAATTATCTATCTCTGTATACTATCCCTTTAATTATGCTGATTTCTTCTTTTATATGTTTATATGGTAACAACTCGAGTTCCTTTTTTAGTATATGTACCGCCGAAGCTGGTACAAGTTCCTTTTCAGCTTTGATCCAGTCATTGTTGATAACGTGTGATGTCAATTTTCTTAGTATGTGACATTTCTTTGTGTCTTTCTTTATTCTCTCTCGAGTTTCAACGTTTTCTTTGTGTGAAATATGGTTCATCATTTGTTCTGTCTAGTCTTGATGTTTCTCGTATATGGGGTGTCTTGTTTAGCGTAATGGATCTATTTCGTTTCTTCCTGGTTGATATCTAAGTTCGAATTCAAGTCTTTCCATTTTTCTATGCCTTGTGGGAGTCTAAGTTTGACTTTGTTGAACATTGCTATCAAAGGTTTGTGGGTTGTTATGATAATGAACTTAGGTGCTCCTATAAGGTAATTTCTTAGTCTAGTCACTGCCCCTTTTACTGATAACGCATCTTTTTCGTTTGGCTGTATCTTTTTTTCAGTGTCCGATAGTCTTCTGGTGATGAAGTGTAACGGCTGCTATTTTCGTTGTTCTTTCTGTAATAATGCTGCACCCAGTCTTTCATGGAAGCTCGCTTCTGTCCTTAGTGTAGTTTGTTTGTTTGGATCAAAATATGCTATTGTTTCAGGACTGGTTATCGCTGACTTAAGTTTTTTAAATTCTTCTTTTTCTTTGCTGTTCCATTTGAATTTCGTTTCTTTCTTTGTTAAGTTTCTCAGCTGTGTACTCAGTGTTGCATAATTCCTTATAAAGTTGTCAAGGTATCCGTCATTCTAAGAAAGCTTTTAACTTCTTTGGATTTCGGTTCCTAGCAGTTTTTTTACAGTTTCAATCTCCCTGGGGTCTGGTTTTAGCCTTTGTGATATGAATAAATGTCCAAAAATGCAATTTCTGCTTTACCGAATTCACTCTTCAATCGGTAGAATTTGACCCCGTATTCCTCGACTCCCTGTAATACTTTCTCTGAGGTTCTGTTGTGTTCTTCTCTATCTTTTCCTCCAAGGATTATGTCATCTATTTAGTTCATATATAGAGGTATGTCTCCAAATATTCGGAACATTACTCGATCGAATACATCTTATGATAATTTTGCCACGAATATCCACCTGTTTTAGTCTGTAGTTTCCCCTGGGTGTACTAAATGTAGTTAATTTTCAGGTTTCCTTAATAAATAGTTGGTGGTACTCGGTTTTCAGGTCAATTTTGCAAAACACTTTCCATCCTCTTTGGTGGTATGGGAAGTCTTTGATGATAGGTGCTTGGACGGATCTACTTCTTTTTATATATTTGTTAGGTAAATTCGTGTATTCACCTTGATCCCAGCATATACGACATGTGCCTGGGAGAAATTATGTGCTTGTTGCGGAGCCGATAAGAACGTCGATCCCGCAAATTATTTGCGTTGTTAAGCGTGTGAGTAATTGACAACCGGAAAACAATGAAGAGAACAAAGGCGAGATAACAATTTATCTTTGTCGAAAGGTTACAATTGATACTCGTATTGCCAATTGTAATAACAGAGACGACTAGTAAAATAGTCGTCGAAGGTAAAGAAACTTAATGGTTGTCGATGTTGGTAGAGTCAGCTGGTGGTTGTCATTGTTGGTATAGTCAGCTGGTGGTTGTCGATGTCGGAAGAGTCAGCTGGTGGTTGTCGATGTCGGAAGAGTCAGCTGGTGGTTGTCGATGTCGGAAGAGTCAGCTGGATGATCGTCATTATTGATAGAGAGACAGCTGGATGATCGATGTTTTGCTTGTGCAGTACGTTGGTTAAACCGGGGGCGTGTCAGTGTGTCTCAAGTTGACGCTAGTCCATACATTGAGTCGTACGTGGACTAGATGTTACCAAGCAGGAAATGGTCTGCCGTTGGTGTTGGTAGCTTGGTCGTGCAGGATCAAACGAGTGGGCTAAGACTGCCGTGGCTTAGCTCCGCGTAAGTGAGGAACGAACAAATAGACGAGTGGCTAAAGCTATCATGTCTTAGCATTGCGATACCGAAAAACGAACGAATAAATGAACGAGTGTCGTAGCTGAGGCTACTGTGCCTCAGCACTGCGAAGCTGAATGAACGGATCGGTAAACCGACGCCTTAGCTCTGCGAAGTCGAGCAAATGGACAGGGAAACGGTGGCTAAGACTACAGCACCTTAGCTCGGCGAAGTCGAGCGAACGGACATAGAAACCGATGGCTAAGGGTACAGAGCCTTAGCTCTGCAAAATTGAGCGAATGGACAGGGAACCGGTGAGTAAAGCTTCCGCGCCTTATCTCTGCAAATTGGGAACCGACCGAGATTATTAAGACCAGATGGTCATATTATCCTATTCGTGTTTGTATCCAGGCCGTCTGCTTCGACAAGTTCGTGAAAACAGTCAGAGATACTCCAAGAGTAAAGATGGAGACCTCTAATGGCCCTTAAAAGGACCTTTTCGCATGTCTATGTAATTGAAAGAAAAACGCGACCACGTGATATAGCATTACGCCTTGAGAGGTTCGCTCCGCGGAAACGTGCTAGTTGGGATATTTGTCGCTGCCTCCCACCAGTGAGTACTTGACACAAGGTCAATGACCCAAAGGTCGATTATAGTGGAGGTTTAGGGGAGGGGAAGGTCGGGCACGAACTGAAGCTCAAACCCTGCTGGACTATGATGCAGCTTACTAACAAGAAGATGGCCCAGTCGAAGCCAGTGGTCTTATGGCCTCAAGTCTGCCTTTGTTGGACTGTGCCCGTACCAGCGGGCAACGTGCTAGAAGCGGAAACGTGCTAGCTGGTATTTGTCATGCATCCCACCAAGCGTACGAGGGTGGCACGAAGCCGTTTATAGGTGGGTCCGGGCGCAGGGCCGAATCCGATACCTGTCCGGCAGTTCCAAAAATGCTTCGGGCCCGTCGGCATTTCTCCAAAGAGAGGCGCCTCAGGCGACAGGCAATAAACCCAACTCCTCTGAAAAGAGATAAAACCTGGGGCGACAGCTCTCTGAGACTCGAGGATGCCAGTCAAGGCACACCCTCGCCGATTGCCAGCTGACCAGAACTGTGTTCGAGCGTAACCGCGCTATCTAGTGCTATTTGTCGCTGCCTCCCACCAGACAGGACTTGACACAAGGTCAACGACCCGAAGATCGATTTTAGTGGGGATTTAGTGGGGGGAGTTTGGGCACCAGTTTAGCCTAGAGCTCTGCTGGACTACTTAATGCCCACTTAGTGCAATGTGGGTCTGATGAGCCCAGCTGGACTTGGGCGTATGCCTGATTATAGCTTAAACTGGACAGCAAGGTCCAGTGCTATACAAGGGGGACAGAGGTGTCAAAGATACAGCTCGCCCACCCAAAGGTGGCCCATCCAAAGCCGGGGGCTTTACGGCCTTTGTTGGACTTTGCCCGTACCAGTGTAAGGAAATGTGGTAGCTGGTATTTGTCATACGCCCCACCCAGCGTACAAGTGTGGCACTTCAGGCATCAAGCAATAAACCCAACCCCACGAAGAGGGAATAAGCCTGTAGGGGACGGCTCTCTGAAGTGAGAGGATGCCGGTTAAGCCATACCACGACCAACTGCCACCGAAAACCAGGACACACCCGACCAGATCCGTGTAAGCCCAAACACGGCCGATCGAAGCGTGTCCCGATAAACGATGTCACTTAGTCCGTAAAAAAACAGGTTAGTTAGTATTTGTCCTACACTCCACCAAGCGTAGGAGTGAGGCACACGGCCGTTTGTAGGTGGTTCCAGGCGCAGGACCAAGCCCACACGCGTCCATGTGTGGGGTGTCAATGTGGCCTCAAATGTTGATGCTAGTCCAAACAGTGAGTCTCTCGTGGACTTGGTGATGCAAGGGCTGTAGCTTGTTCGAGCAGGAACGGTTGCTGGGTACAACTGGAGCTGGTCTGCAGTTGTTGCTGATTGCTTGGTTGTGCAGGAATGGCTGCTGGGTTAAGCTGGTGCTGGTCTGCAGTTGATTCTGGCTGCTGTGTCATCGTCTCGTAGTATCTAACAGAAAGGTGTAGTGCGGAGACCAAAAGTGATCTCGAAACACTTTCTGAAGTTAGCTCTTAGAAGAGCTGTTGAGGATAGTGAGACTTTCTGAGGTTAGCTCTAAGAAGAGTTGTTTGAATGAAAAAACAAACAAACTGTGGTTTGTCTGCTTGGCCGTGTTGGGTCCACGTCTGTGATTGGTTGGATTCTACGTCTTCTGCTTCAGCTGGTGGTAAGGACGCAGACCCTACGTTTGGCAGCTTTGTTTGGTGGAGAGGAAGCAGACCCCATGCTGTTGGAAGAGGAAACAGATCCTTCATCTCCACCGAGCTAAGCCCGGTGCTATTTATCACTGGTTCTCACCAGAGAGAAATTGACACAAGGTCAATTATCCGATGGTCGATAATAGTGGGGGTTGAGGGAGGGGGTAGTCGGACGTAAGCCGAGACTCAAACTCTGCTTGACTATGCTGGTCATCATCCCCGACCCGAAGGTGTCCAAGCTGAAGCCAGTAGCTTTTCGGCTTTGTATCTGTCCTTGACTTTGAACACCACACCGTGTCGAAGCCCGGCTGCCCTGTTATTTATTTGTCACTGCCTCCCACCAGACAAGACTTGACACAAGGTCAATGGTCCAAAGGTCGATCCAGGTGCCTTGTTAACTTTTGGTTGCTGCCTGTATTTATATGCTGCATTTATATAGCGTTAGCCGCTGCTACTCTGCTGGTCGAAGGCAGTATTCCTGTATACAGGTAGTTCCCTTATTAAATATAAGTGATAATGAGATACTTCATTATACTTTAAAGAGGAACTTTTAAACATTACATATTTTATCCTGTGGTAATAATTTTGTCTCCAAAAGACTAGCAGAATTAATTCCTTTCGAAAAATAGTTCGGTTGTTTATAACGGTATTTGTCGGCCGTCCTACCATACGGACGAGTGTGGCACAAGGCCTTTTTAGGGTGTGTCCGACGCAGAGCCATAGCCCAGACACGCCCGGCAATACTAAAAATGCCTCAGGCCACGTCGGCATTCCAGGCGCAAGGTTATAAAACTAACCTCTCTGAAGAGGGTTAAAGCCTTGGGTGACGGCCTCCTAAGGCTCGTGATATATCCAGAAGAAAGGACACACCCGATCAGATCCGTGCCGTTGACACCACGGTAGGCCGAAGTGTAACCCATCTACTGGATTTAGTTTATCGTAGGCGACCGACTACTCATAATCTAAACGAAAACAAAACAAACAAACCACATTCCTAAAAAATGATGAGTCACTGATGTCGTCAGCCAATAGTATTTACGAATTTTACGTTAAGGGACTACATTGTTCCGCACAGAACGTTTTCTTTAAATATTAAATTCAGCCTGTTTTTCAAAGGACAGCCTTCAACTAATGGACAAAATAGGTATTCAACATAGACCCCATAGCGTAGTGGCACAGGGTAGCGATATAAGCAACCGTATCAAACCGGGTCGAATGAGTTGGGCTGGGAGGTCAGCCTGTGGGGGTTGTATGTAATTTGGTTATTTCTGTAGATGTGCGTCCGTAATTTACAGGTATTGCTCCCTGAATTATTCCCACCACAAATACAACGCAAAACTTTACAATCGCGTAAAAGAAATGGAATAGAACACAACGAACATTAAACAACAAACAATTTAATATGCATATAACAGAATATGAAAACAAACAAAATACATGATGTGTAAATGACCTTTTGGAAAATAAAGTTTGGCAAGAAGAAAATGAATTTGTTTAAAGATGTGTGTATGTTCATGTTAACGGAGTCCGTAAATAAGTCGTTCTTACTTACATTAAGTTCATAGCGGGTTTTATGATTGTGGCGACAGTGTGTCGCGTTGATGAAAGAAAGTTTGTCGGGTTTTTCTTTTGAATGTGATTCTCGGCCATCTGAAGAAAGGTCATGAACTTTAGTTGAGGAAGGAAAGGAATTTGTTGGACACAGTATCGGCTGCTGCTTTACTGGCTTAGTGGCTTGTCTTCATCTGTGTCTTCGTTTGTGTGTATAGCGTTTCGGGGAATTGTTAATTTCCCTAACACTATATATTTTAGGCAACACAAATGAATAATAAAACTTCTTTTAACAACACAACAAAGTAAGGTTTATTTCAGTAGCTGGCGTGAAGGAGTGAGAGTGAGAAAGTGTCTCTTTTGCGTCGCTGGTCTGTATGTTGGTACTTGGTTCGTAGGGAGCGTGTTTAAAGCTAGCAGTGAGCGAAGTGTTCCAAGTGGAATCAGTGCAGTCATGTGAGAGAGATATGTTTCTTCTGCTAGCTCCAGACTCTCTCTGACTTTGTCCGTTCTACGAAAAGGGACCAGAAAAAATAGTTCCTGCAAGGGAGAAGGAATTAATGCGCTCTGCCAGTTGATTGGTCAGTGAGTGACCGATTCTCTTAACAGGGGCATTGATTCGCAAAAGGAAATAGATCTGTGGCTGCTACATGTGTAAGCTGTGTGTTCTGGTCTCTGTGTGTGACTCCCTAACTCTGTGTTATTTATATCCTACAGGTGGATCAAAGAATTGTCCTAAATTTTTGGCGCGTAGACATTTATTGACCAATCAGATTTTTATTTTACTATTTTATTTTCGAGCCTAAATATTTTCTGTTAGTTGACTTCCGATCCTATTTTTCTAGAATGTTCTATTCTATGTTTTTAGCTGATTGGTTGAAAAATATAAAAATGTAATTTAAATGCTAATGCGGTTTTGATCCTAAATTTCTAGAATGTTCTTATATATGTTTTTGTTGATTATTTTAAGACTTGAAAAAATGTGTATTCCATAAGCCGCAGGTGTGGGAGAAAGCCAGATTTCTCCCTGGTCGTTCTACGACTGAAGCCTAACAAGCAGCAACCAGTTTTGCACCAGTGACCGCCTTCCTGCACCAGCGGACACCAGTGTCCACTTTCCTGCACCAGCAGATACCAGCAGCCACCAGTTCCGCACCAGCGACTACCAGTTCTGAGCCAGTGACCACTTTCCTGCACCAGCAGCCGCCAGTTCTGTACCAGCGACTACTAGCCCGGAACCAGTGACCACTTTCCTGCACCAGCAGACACCAGCAACTACCAGTCCTAAACCAGCGACCAACTATCCAACGAATACCAGTCTTTTACCAGCTGTCCAGACCTGCTCCAGCGACTAGATCCTGTTCCAACGATTGTTCGCCGTACGCTTTTTCGATTTACGATTCGCCATAATAAAATTTGGCCTTTCGAAGCAACACACTTGTTTTGTCATTCTTGCCTAGTTCGTTGTCAATCACTTATATTTCAAAAGTTTGCGGGGACCGGTATATTTATCTGGCCTCCACAACAAGTTGATTAAAATCAAACCAATCGGTTGTTCATAACAGAAGTTCATTCATGACGTAAGTAGGATATTTTGTTGTCTGACTCACGGGTGACTCAGCGTATTTGCTAAACTGAATATTTGGGATATCATAAACGGGACGGCTACGATATACTATAATAGAACTTGGAAAACTCTTAATACCAACTCAGCTAAAAAGAATGACTGTGTGTCGCATCCTACGCAGAGAAGTTGGGTAAATATGGATATATATATACACACAAACACGTATATACTTCGAAGACTTTGTTGTAAAGCAGGAAAAGTGTTGTTTGTTGTTTTTGTTTTTGTTTTTCGTTTTTGTTATCGTTTTCTTTACAAAAAAAAATGCGGGTTAAAAGGAATAAAGCACATTCACTTTCTACTTCCGCTCTCTAACAAAGTCTATTTCAAACTGGTCACGGGAGACAACTGTGAAGTATTTCCAGCTTCAGTAGTAAATATATTAGTTTTCAACCACGGTAATGTAAATTTTGATTTTTCTTATAATGGGAGCTATATATATTTGGCATGTTAAATCAAACGTAAATTTGGTCATTTTCTTGATGCTTTTGAATACTGTCTTCAATATTGTCTCATATTCAAATTTAATTACATAAATAATCATCTGTGATATTTTTTTTTATTACCGATCGAATAAGTCGACGTCTGTAGTTTCACTTTTTATGTTTTTAATGTTGATTGCTAAAAGAAATAATTTAAACTTTAAATAAATCTTTGCGATGATTTTTCTTCTTTGTAGTGTCCATTTATACTTTAAAGTGTTCGAAACGAGTTTGTTTTAAACTTTTATATATATATATATATATATATATATATATATATATATATATATATATATATATATATATTTTTTTTTTTTTTTTAGAGTATTGAATTTAATTCGAGGACTATTGCAATTTGAAATATTTTAAAGTAAGACTTCATCGCCAGAGACTTCCTCTTTTTATAAATGAACACAATGTTGGGGGCTCAAATATTTTTTGAACGTTGTAAAAATGGTACCACATGGGGTGTTAGAATGTCACGTTGTGTGTTGTAACGATGGTGCTATGTGGGGTGTTTAAACGTCATGCGGAATAGACGTGGCTTCAGTTGTCCTAATCAATTTTATTTTATTTTATTTTATTTTAGTACCCCTTTATTGCCATGACTCCCAGGTCCACTCTGGCCCAGAGTGGTAGCACCTGATAAGGGTCCTATCCATGGGTTAAATGGAACTAAACCGTGCTTCCTTCACACTGGTGGTTTTTGCATTTAAACGACGTATTTATGCTAAATTAAATTGTTTAAAATAGAACTGTTTTGACATTTAAACTGTGTACTTATGCTGAACTGAATTGCACAAAATAGAATTGTTTTGACGTCTAAACTGTGTACTTATACTAAACTGAATTATATGAAATAAAAATGTTTTGACATTTAACTCTGTGTATTGCCCGGTCGGCTGGGGCGGTAGAATATACTGACTGCAACTCTGCTGAGGGGTAAGAACCTCCCAATGAATGTCCTGGATATCATATTTACCAACCCCTCCGCTCGAGCAGGATATGACACAAGGTCAATTTTTTTAAGCGGTGTTTAACAGGTTTGAATTCAGAGTTTTCCTTCTCCTAGACTAGTTGCCTCACCAAGGCTGAAGAACCTAGTCTGTCCTACTATTTACCCATAGCTGGAGGGAGAATATTTGGATTCATAGCTTTCCCAAGGGTATTAGTGCTATGTGAAATGCAATCAGTCAGGTCCAGGATTTGAACTCGTGTTGCCGTGTCCATATCCTGCGACGATAACCATTACACCACGGGCACCTCCAATGTCCTGGATATAACACTAAACAGTCTGATGGTGAGGTCCCAGTAATGCTGGGGCCTTGGGGAATACAGAGCACCCCTTCATTGCCATTGCTCCCAGGTCCACTCTGGTCTGGCGTGGTAGCACCTGATAGGGCCCTATTTATAGGTTAAATAGAACTAACGGCATACTTACGCTAAACTGAATTGTTTGAGTAAACTGAATAGCTTGAAATCGAAATGTTTTTGACAATTAAACTGTACTTACATTTAAACTGCATGCTTATGCTAAACTGTATGACTTGAAATAGAACTGTTTTTTGAGATAGAAACTGTATTTACACTAAACTGAATTGTTTAACATAGAACTGTTTTGACATTTAACTGTGTGTAATCAAATTCTGTACTTATACATAGCTGAATTAGAACTGTTTGACTAAACTGAATTGCTAGAAATAAAAATGTTTTTCACAATTAAACTGTACTTACATTTAAACTGCATGCTTGTGCTTAACAGAATTGTTTGAAATTGAACTGTTTTTGACATTGAAACTGTACTTACACTAAACTGAATTGTTATATATGACTGTTTAAATAAACTGAATAGTTTGAAATAGAAATGTTTTTGATAATTAAATTGTGTACTCATGCTAAACTGAATTGTTTTAAATAGAACTGATTATTTACATAAAAATGGATTTGGCGTTAAATAACCTACAAAGGTTGATATGCCATAAAACCCAACAAGACTGTTAATCTGAGGGTGTAACTTAGCTATTAATAAAGTTTCCAACTAGCAATAACCACGACCCAGACAATTCTGAGATTATCAACATTACATACTATTGGTTCTATTTTAATGGAAAAATTATTATCATTATTTTTGCATTTAATTAAATGTTTTTGGGATGAGGATGCTCATTTGGGGGTTGAGGGGACTTTATGGAACTGACACCGCCTATTGAGAGTCTAACCCTTTTGGGTTCAATCCACAAGGTTGTCAATTTTAGTTGTCCTGTTTGCTTAAAAACATCAGATGCAGTTTATTATTTTACATAGGACACCCTTTTTGTGGCAGGTTTTCTTACCTATCGGCAGAGGATGCTGTCAATATGTTCTAAGACCCATTTACAGGGTATGCAACCAATATGAGAACAATAATCCAAGAAATGTAAATACTATAACAATAATGATGATTTATCTCAGAAAATTTTGACAGATTTACAATTTGTGTTGAAGCTGTTTTATTTACACAATTTGACATGTAAAATTAATGGTTGCCAAAAATCATTTTCAGCAATAATACATTAGTTTTCTATTTTATTTTTATTTACATTGGATGTTTGTTTTTTGTTTTTTTTTTTAGAGTTTCATATACTTTCTGGTATTTATTTGTCATGTGCAATTTGATTTGAAAGAGAAGACTCAGTGAGAAAGGATATGTATTATTGGTTGGACTTGACAAGGTTTGTTTATCCAATTTGTGTTGGACAGATTTTACTTGTAACCTATTATTCATCTTTTACCTTAGAGCACTTAGATTTTACATATTAACTATTATATTTTTACAGATTTGCATCATATATTGCATAATACATATTACTTATCATAATCTTTATCCATAATCATTTACTATTTACCTGGTAACTGGCCTAATGAGTAGAGTGTTCACCGATGGTCTGGGAGACTGAGGTTCACTCTCAGGTCAATTCATACCAAAGACTCCAAAAAAGGGTTAAGTGGAGCAATCCTAGGAATAGAGTAGTGCCCTCCCCTACACCTCCGTGTGGTAGCAATTGAAAAGGGAGCCTTCGGGTCACCCTCGACTGGTACTTTTTACATATCGCTCTTTACTTTTTAACTTTTTATTTTTTTATTTATCTCTTCGCTGTCGATCACTGTTATATTTCTCCTGATGGAATAAGCCACCTCATGTATAGATAAGTGATTGAAATTGCGGACAAGCCCTCAACATAACCCAATCCATTTGACTTTTGACTCTCTGCCACAGTTTGTTTTCATCATCATCATCATCATCATCAATAAAGTAAAGTTGGCCACCGTAGTCAAGGGTGACCAGAAGGCTCCCTTTTCAATAGCTACTACACCAAGGAGTAGGATTGCTCCAATTTACCCTTGGTATGTCTCTTATATTGCTGAGTGTTAAGCAAGGAGGTATCAAGTACCATTTTAAAAGTCTTTGGTATGATGCAACCTGGGATTGAACCCAGGTCTCCCAGACCTTTGGTGAACAATCTACTCACTAGACCAATGAGCCGGTTCATTATAATATATATCATCATCATCATCATCATCATTATCGCTGTCTGTTTAATTTTAACATTCTGTTTCTAACTATCTTCTTTTTTTCCCTCAGCTAAGAAGATTTCAAGATGGAATGTGATGCAAAAGAAAACTATTTTCTGGACAGTTTATATGAAATAACGGATCAACTAACAAACAGCAACATTAAACAGTTAAAAATTTTATGCTTAGATCGTATTCCAAGTGGAAATCTTTATGAAATGGACGGTTTTGATCTTATACAGGATTTGCATGAGAACAAGATTATTTGTCATAATGATTTTGACTTCCTTGTAGAATGCCTAATATTGATAGGGCAACAGGATGTTGTTCCTCATTTTTGCTCTGATAAAAATCACATGGAGACGCTTTCTTGTAATCTATCAAAGTATAAGAGCAATGCTGGTTTAAGTAGCTTCAGGTAAGTTCTGTTTCTTTGTTTTGTTTTTTCTTTACATCTATTGCAATATTCAAACGAAATTAGTTATTTAACTCATTCTTTTCAGTTTTTAATATTGAAATTTATATTCCAAAAGAAAAAGGGTCTCCAGTTGTGCAGAAGATATATGTGGCAACCTACTTGATTGCATGTTGTTTTTCAAGCCCTAATACCTATATGAATATCCCTGACCATATTTTTCAAATTGCTCTTGTGACAAACATGTAATTTAGTAAAGTTGGCGACTGTAAGTGTATAAAATCATAGGATAAGTCTAGCCATGCATTAATATTGGCAGCAAAGCCGAATATCCATGGTTCAAAGCTTCTGTTCTGCATTTCGTGGGATCAGGTTGGTGAAGTTTATTATGAGCTGCTGAAACTGCCCATAGCTATCACTGGATATTGCAATTGATTACAATTGATATGTTTGAACTGAGTATTGAAGAAAAAATGACTGCTATACAAGCAGAGACACTACAAAATGATTTTGCAACATGACAATGCTAGGCCAAATGTGTGAAAACCTACTTGGAAATGCTTAAATGGGAAGTCCTACCAACTATTCACCTGACATTGCCCGATCTAATTATTACTTGTTTTGATTGATGGGACATGGCTTTGGTGAGCAGCACTTTCATTCTTATGTAGAAGTCAAAAAATGGGTTGACTCATAGTTAGCCTAAAAAAACGTGTTGTTTTTCTAATGTAGAATTCAAATGCTGCCAGAAAGTTGGGAAAAAGTTGTGACTAGTGATGGACAATACTTTCAGTGATATGTTTCTTACTAATTTTTAAAAATATAACATTACTTTTCATGAGAAATCAGTGAGAACTTATTCAAGATCCTAATATATATATATATGTGTGTGTGTGTGTGTGTGTGTGTGTGTGTAAACAGGATTTGGCATTTAATAAACCATAAGGGCTGGTATGCCATAAAACATAACCTTCATTACTCTTACTCTCAGGTCCACTCTAACTCAGAGTGGTAGTAGCTGTTAGGGTCCCATCTGTGGGTAAAAAAAAACTGTTCACTAGGGATTATTATTAATTATTTAAAATCATACAGTGTGCAAACAAATAACTGATATTAATAGAATTATTAGTATTAGGTAGCCATACTTGAAACCATTTAACTGTGTGCAAATAAATGAGGTCTGCTTAATTCAAAAATAAAGTTACTTACAAACTATTTATTTACAAATCATTATATTTATATATACTCAGGATTTGACCTTAAATAGCCCATAAGGTTTGGTATGCCATAAAACATAAGCATCCAACATTCATTACCCTTACTCTCTGACCAAGAGTGGTCATAGCTGTTAAGTTCCGATCCGTGGGTCAAATAGAACTGTTCAATCATTTGCTTGGGATGATTATTATTAATTATTTAAAATCATACAGCTATGTCTAAGTTAGTCATATAAAAACAAATAATATTAAATAGAATTATTAGTATTAGATAGCAATACTTGAAACCATTTAACTGTATAAAAACAAATGATTAATATTAAATAGAATTATTAGTATTAGATGGCAATACTTGAAACCATTTAACTGTATAAAAACAAATGATAAATATTAAATAGAATTATTAGTATTAGATAGCAGTACTTGAAACCATTTAACTGTGTGACGGCAAATTAAAATAAAAAAATACACGGATCATCAACCATTTAAAAGCGTATGGGAACTGGTGCATTTAAATATTGTTATCACCAAATGGGGAGTTTATTTTTTTGCACGTGTGAAGACGGGGCGGTCTGGCACTTAATCCCTCGTCGAATAAGTCCTTGTTCAGAGTCCTTTCTCGGGCATATAGGAACTGGCATATTATGTGGGGTTTAATTTATGGCTGACTGACCGCCGCTGGCAAGGGGTTTCCATATTTCACACTAGACACACACCCACCAAGGCCACTAGTTCTTCCTCCCCTAGAACAATGGAATATATGGACCTCTAGGTTTAGATGTAATAATATTAATTATAGTAGTCGACAACTCCGGTTTCCCATGTAATATTTTTAAAGGAATTCATATAGGACAATTTAAGCGAGAATAACATAAGGCGAATAAAAGCTGAAAAGGAAACAAGCATGAAACATTTTGGTAGTAGACGACACAAATGAACAACTTCAACACATGGGAACATTAAAATATATCAATCTTTTGGAGAATAACATAAGGCGAATAAACGCTGAAAAGGAAACAAGCATGAAACATTTTGGTAGTAGACGACACAAATGAACAACTTCAACACATGGGAACATTAAAATATATCAATCTTTTTACTACACACGCAGATACATATATTCAACGCGTCAGCTATATTATTAACGGATAGTACATAAACATAAATGTCTTTCTTCTTTTCTTTTCTTTCTTCTTTAGTCTTTCTTCAAATTGAGTGAGAGAGAGAGAGTATATAATTGGATATAGGGAGAAACAGTCTTAAAGTTTACTTATCTTTACAACAATTTTCCTTTGGATAATATTTTCCTTTTTTACGGGTCGACAGAATTTATGTTATTTTTAGTTCTGGCTTGAAGGTATGGCTTCTTCTACTTGTCCAAGATCCTTTCCGCTTTCTTTACCCGGAGTCTTGGCTTTAGATTCATTCACCACAACCTCTGTCCAAAAACTGATTTTCTTATTCCTTATTTCCACTGACGGAAGAAGGGGGCTATTTCCGCTTTGGGATTCTAGCCAATCATTAGCCTTTTTCTTCCTTTCCCTGGCAATTCTTTAGGATTATTATCTCTATCACCCGAGTGAGGTTACCGAGTACAGATAGCCTGACCCCGAAGTTGACCTACATTCTTTATTTGTCTTTTAATGGTCAATCTTTGGCTAATCAAACACGGAGGAATAGTAGAAATTCCTTATTTCTCTTCTCTCAGTGGGAGACCACGTGACATCCCCCCTTAAGAGAAGAAAGGGATAAAAGAAATAACATAAAAAAGGGTAATTCATTTCACTGACCTCTTTCCTTTTCGTCTCTTTTTTTTTCACTTTACTTTTCTTTTATTCCCCTTTCTTCTTCATGCTTTGACGAATTCTTTCCTTTTCTTTTTTCGCTCTTCTTAATTTTCACCATTGAGGAAGACAATTTCCTTTCTTTATCTTTCTTTCTCTCTTCTTTTCCTTTTTTTTTCTTTAATCTTGTCTCCCTTTCCTTCTTTTGTTCTCCTGGCGTTTTGACCGTCTCACGTTTCAACCTTGAGGAGGCAAATTCCTTTTCCTTTCTCTCTTTCTTCGTCATGTCTTGACAACTTTATAATCTTTATTAACTGTCAAACTGTGAGGAAAAAAAAATTCCTTTTTCTTTTCTCTCTTTTCTCCTCTTTGTCACTTGTTGATGAACCTCTCTCTCTTCCCTCTTATATTTCAACATTGGGGAAGAGAATTCCTTTTTTCTTTATTCTCTTTCTCTCTCCATATTTTTCGATGAGTTTTATAGTCTTTCTTCAATATCAAACTTCGAGGGGGAAAATTCCTTTTCCCCAGTCTCTCTCTTCTTTTCTTTCCCTCAACATTGTGAAAGAACATTCTGCTACTACATTTTCGTGCGGCATCAGAGAATAATTCTGGTTATTTGTTCAATTAACTTCTCTTAGTCCTTTTGCTCTGATACAGACAAATGGCTCAATTTTTCCTCAAACTTTTTCAGCATTTCCGAGTTTTTAAGCTTGCGAGGCGGGCTTTCTCGATGGACATATTTTTTCAATCTGTTTGCATGACACACCTATGTCTTCCTCCTTCCCTCGTGAGTATCGATTCTGTATGTCCTCTTGTCGATTCTCTGTAATATTACAAAGGGACCTATATATTGTCCACCACAGTGTGGTCCTTTATTTGGGGATAGTAGCAGGACTTCGTCGCCCTTTTCAAATTCTCTCTTAGCCATTTGTAGGGGTCCTTTATCTTTCTCTTATCCTCTCGATATGTATTAGGGAATTTGTTCCCATTATTCTTTGGACTCTCATCTTTTCTCTGAAGACCTGTCCTTCTGTCTCTTTGTTTCCTGAGGTGTGGAAGCTTCACTCCTTTCCTTTCCACCTTCCCTCTCTGTGAGCAACTATGTAGTTTGTGTCTCGCACGTGGCTCTGCCGCCATCTTGTCTTCTCCATTTTTGGTGTTCACTTTCGCCATCTTGCTTCCATTTTTGGCATTCATTCTCGCCATCTTGGTTTCTTCATTTTTGGCGCTTATTTTCGCCATCTTTTTCGGGTGGCACTTTTTGCTTTCTACCTCATTTCCCAGTATGAGGGAGATTCCTTTCATAGGTAGCTTATCTACCACGCTAACTTGAGGAGGTGCCCGTGGTGTAGTCGTTATCGCCATAGGAAATGAACATGGCGATACGAGTTCAAATCCTAGACGAGACTGATTGCATTTCACATAGCACTAATACCTTTGGGAAAGGTATGAATCCAATAATTCTCCCTCCAGCTATGGGTAAATAGTAGGACAGACTAGGTTCTTCAGCCATGGTTAGGCAACTAGTCTAGGAGAAGGAAAACTCTGAATTCAAACCTGTTAAACTCCGCTTAAAAATTGACCTTGTGTCATATCCTGCCCGAGCGGAGGGGTTGGTAAATAGTACCACGCTAACTTGAATTGGTCCATTTTTCCACTGGGACTTTAGGGTTATTTTACATAGCGGTATTATCACCCTTTTTCCGCCAATACCCTCTATCAGCAGTCTCACGTGCTGTTTCTATTACCCCTTTAGGTAATTTATTTCATAGAAGTAACGACTGAGATGTTCCGGTATCTTGTAAAACTGATACTTCCACTGGTCCTCCATGTGGGCCTCTTATCACCCCTTTTTTCATCCAGGGTCAATAAGACTGGTCCTCTCTCGCGGTTGTGACAGCTCCCTGAGGTTTTCTCGGCTGGGTTCGGTTTCTTTCTGGATCTTTCCCAAGCTGACACCTTATGGCTATATGTCCAGCCTTTCCACATTTGTAGCAGACCACCATTCTGCTGCTACTTTGGAAGGTCCTTCTATTCTCCTCCTGGGGTTTTCCTTCTGGGCTTAACTCCCTGCTTCCTTGGCTTCCCATGAAGAGTCTCTCCTTTGTTTTTCGGTGTGTGAGGGTATATTTGTCAGCTAGTGCGGCCATTTCATAATTCACATCAGTTTTCCTTTCACTTAGGTGAACCCTGACTTCTTCTGGCACACAGTTTAAAAATTCTTCAGCTAATATTAGCTGCCGGAGTTTCTCCACATCTCCGTCTATCCTCTTAGAGTCACACCACTTCTTCAGCGCATTCTCCTTTTCCCACAGAAATTCTACATAAGACTGGTTTTCTGTTTTTCTCTGTGTTCTGAATCTCTGTCTATAAGCTTCTGGAACCAACTCGAAGCTTTTAAGAACCGCTGCTTTCACCAATTCATAGTCTGCACAATTTTCTGCGGGCAGAGTTGCATATGCTTTCTGAGCTTTTCCTGTCAGTACAGTCTGGAGTAACATTGACCAACATTCTCTTGGCCATCCGAGATTGAGTGCAGTTCGCTCAAAATGCACGAAGTATTCGTCAACATTGGCTTCTTCAAATTTTGGGACTAGCCTCGCTTGCTTTGTCACTTCAAAACTGTCATGGCTTCCTTCGTGTCCTCTTCTCGCCAAGTCAACCTCTCGCAACCTCATTTCTTGTTCAATTCTAGCTTTCTCCAGCACCATCCTGTTTCTCTCTAGTTCCATTTGGGCTTGTATTTTAATTTTCACCAGTTCAATTTGTTCTGGTGTCATTCTTATTATTAGATAGCAATACTTGAAACCATTTAACTGTCTGCAAACAAATGACCTATAATTCATTTAAAGATAAAGTTACCTGTGCACTATTAGTTTACAAATCATAAATACATGCATGAAGGATTTGGCATTAAATAAGTTACAAGGGTTGATATGCCATTAAAGCAAATAACCAAATCAAGTCTATTTACTTTGAGAAGAGTAGGCTTTGTGCTTTTCTCAAGGGCATTAGAATGAAGTGAAATAGAAATGGCCTCATCTAGGATTTGAACTTTGTTCATCAAGTTTATTCTTTTATGAGGATATCTCTTTTACCACATATTTCCCTATCCGATCGATGTCAATTATAGTCTAACTAATCTCTCTCTCTCTATCTCTCTCTCTCTCTCTCTCTCTCTCTCTCTACTGGGCTGTGGCCTCAAATTCCCACTTTTACAGACTAATACTCTTACGATAGGCATGAACCCCATTATCCCCTCAGCCAGGAGTTAGATAATACCATTACTTTTCTTCTACAGGGATGACTTTGACATTAAATAACAAATGAAGGTTGATATGCTATTCAAATGAAGAAAAAAAGAAACTCTCTCATCATTAAATTTTTTTTTTTCCTCTTAAAAAAACAACAATTGGTCACATGAAGATAATAAATTTATTTCCATCCTGTTAAAAACATTGATATAAACCAATGCTGTAAAAAATTAACAGGACTTCTTCAGATCAAACAAGAAATAGATTATATATATATATATATATATATATATATATATATATATACTCAATGAAATACTTGGTGACCATTCTTGCATTGATTTCTTTTATCATCCGTGGTCAACCAGTAATAAGTTTTAAGACTTTCTCTATTTACTTTGCTTATTCTGTAGTATAATTAAGGCTGATAATTATTATAATTAATTATTTTATTTGTATTAGTAAAATTATGTGTTGGCTAGAAATCTTTGAGTTGAAGTGTTGGTCACATTGAAAAAGTTTTATGAATGCATACCTAGACGACCCTTAGGATGTCAGCTCATATCAAAACAGGATTTTGTTTTGAACTCAGGATTAGAGACGGAATGTTAAAAAAGTAAACAAATGGAATGCATGTTGGCTGATGAAAGACAAAAATTAATGACACCTGTGATTATTCATGATTGGATTAAGCAAATATTAAGATTGATTATATAAAAAAAAAAAAAATTTTAAAGTCAGTTGGTTAGTCAGTCCAGTTCAGGACTCTGGAAGTCAGTGCCTTCTGAGCAAGGAAGCAATGAGGTTGGAGCTGGGTGTCTGTGTTCATCTGTCTTGCACACACAAGACTTTTACCATATCTAAGTTACAACAACAAATCTTTTTATTGTTTTTCTCTTGTGTTGTGGATGACGTCTACAACTTCTACTGTCTGAAATGTATATAATCAGAATAAAACTCTTCATATTTTGAAATAATGAAGAAATGTAACATCGACTGATATTTGCAATGGTGCTCGGTTGGTGAAGCTAAATCACATGAGTGTCTATTTGGTCTCTTGATCAACATGCCTTTATGTGGTGCCATGATGTTACAGTTCTATTTGGTCCCATAACATAACGATTGGGTGCCTGTAACATTACAGCTAAGTCTATTTCCTATGGTGTCTATATATTTATGTCATATATAACTACTAATGATATACCCTTCTATAAAGATAGAGTCATTAATGACATATGCTTGAATGCAGATTTATGTATTGTATATCTATTAATAATATATGCTTGTGTATATATTTATGCAAAATATATCTATCAATGAAATATGCCTCTGTAAATGTGGTGTATTCAATAAGTTTCCAGACTTTTTTGTACAAGTATTTAAAATTGTGATAGACTCTTGAAAATTTACTATGTTATTGCTATACATCTTATGAGATGACTGACCAATTTTTATGATTTCAGCTTCAAATGAACAGCTACAGTAGGAATTGGAATACACCCTACTAAAGCCTGATTGTCACAGCTGGTGAATTTCAAAAATGCAATCTGGACGTGAGGACACTTTAGAAGAATAATATGCAATAAAATTCTGTTTTAAACTTGGAAAAAATGCCACAGAAACATATGGAATACTTCAGACTGCTTATGGAGCATCTTGCATGAATCGAGCATTGGTTTTTGAGTGGCATAAGAGATTCAAGGAAGGCAGGGAGTCTGTGAGGGATGATGAGGGGTGTGGGAGGAGTAAGGAAGTCAATACACCAGAATTGATTGACCAAAGGGTTAGGGTTACAATGTTGAAGTTTTAAGGGAGTCCAAGAAGAGATTCCGCCGGGAGAGGCCAACACTCTTCAAATCGGGTTTGTGGCATTTCCACGTGGACAATGCACCAGTCCACAACTCCATCCTTGTCACTGACTATTTGAGCAAGATGGGCATGAAGACAGTTCCTCAGCCTCCCTATAGTCTAGACATTGTTCCCTGTGACTTTTGGTTATTCCCTAAGCTCACAGGCTGTCGTTATGAGACGATTGAAGAGATGAAATCGGCTGTGACGAAGGTCGTTGACACGCTCACACAAGAGGACTTCCATGGGGTCTTCCAGAAGATGTTAGAACGGTACAACAGGTGCATTGCAGCCAGAGGAGATAACTTTGAAGGGGACAAGAGTTTCATGTGTGTACTATCAATAAAAGTGCCCAAACGAAAAAGTCTGGAGACATATTTAATGATCGTCGTATTATCAGCTTATCCAAAAATTATGGCTGGTTATATACAAGGTTCCACTGCCATGAAACAAAATCCTGTGTATGTAGTCCATCAGTTGACATCTTTAACTGAACTATTTTACACAAGCCCCCACTGCCATAAAAAAAATCACCTGTGTATATTTCTTGGTTGACATCTTTAACTGAACTGTTGTACACAAGCCTTATACACCAAGACTAACAGTAGAGTTCATTATATATATATATATATATTGTCACAGTGCGATGAATTGCGAGGCATACTCCTCTTTCGAGGGTGTATCCTCCAATCATCGAATAGTCACGGCCAAATGACAACTAAGCCTACGAAGAAAACGCCACACGAAAAGCGACAACCAAGCACTATGACTGGGCCCTACTTAACAACAGAGATATTAGAGACAAATATGCATTAGAATTAAGAAACAGATTCGAAACACTACAAGAGAAGACAGAAAAAGGTACCCCAAATGACGAATATGAGAATTTTCTTGAAACACACCTTGAGGCGGCATCAAAGTGTATTCCAACAAAACCTAGAACTAAATATAGAGTCCTTTGGGAAACATGAGCAGTTAGAGAAAAATGTGCACTCGTGAAAACTGCCTCCAAAAGCTATCGAAAGAACCCAACAAACACAAATGCCCGAAAACTTGAAAAGGCACAATATCAATTAGCAGGAATATATCTAAAAGAACAGACAGAATACATACAAAATCAGATAGATAAGATTTGAGACTCGGTGGAAGATAGGCAATCTAGGATAGCCTGGCAAACAATAAACAAAGTGAGTAGAAGGAAGAGCACAGCCAAAGCAAAATTGAAGGCTGCAAGCCAACAAGAAAGAGTAAAACTGTGGGAACAGCATTTCGAAAATCTACCAGAAAACCCACAGAAAATAATGAATGAACCGATCACCAGAATTATCAGTAAGCAATTAGACATTAAACTAGGTCCGTTCACCAAAGAAGAACTCGACTCGGTTCTTAAAAAAATTAAAAATAGGAAAACTGCAGGGCTAGACGAGATCCCCCCAGAAGTATGGAAGACTAGACAATTCGATGACATACTGCTTTGACAATGCAATGCAGTCTATAATCAAAATAGGATAGAAAGATGGGTGGAGGGATGCATCCTTCCTTTCCCTAAAAAGGGTGACCTCGGATTAGCCAAGAACTACCGAGGGATAACACTTACATCCATAGCAGCCAAAATCTACAACGCTCTACTACGAAACCACATAGAACCCAAAATAGACAACATCCTTAGGAAAAAGCAAAATGGCTTCCGGAGAAATAGATCCACAACCTCACAAATATTGACCATACGTAGAATCCTTGAAGGTGTTCTGGCAAAAAACCTACAGGCGACATTACTATTTGTTGACTTTACCAAGGCCTTCGATTCCATACACAGAGGGAAGATGGAACAAATCCTACTAGCATACGGCCTACCAAAAGAAACCATAGCAGCAATAATGATTCTGTACAGAAACACCAAAGTGAAAGACACAGAATATTTCGACATTGTTGCAGGAGTACTACAAAGAGACACGCTAGCCCCATACCTCTTTATCATTTGTCTAGACTACGTGCTTAGAACTTCGATCGACAAAATCAGAGAAAATGGCTTTGAGCTGACAAAGAAAAGAAGCAGAAGGTACTCTGCAAAAACAATTACCGACACCAACTACGCCAATGACATAGCGTTACTGGCAAATACACCTAATCAAGCCGAGACACTACTGCATAGTTTGGAACAAGCCGCCGCTGGCATTGGCCTCCATATCAATGAATATATGTGTTACAACCAAACAGGTGACATTACCACACTAGACGGAACCTCTCTGAAACTAGTAGACAAAATCACCTACCTAGGAAGTAGCGTCTCATCAACTGAAAAAGACATCGACACACAACTAACAAAAGCATGGACAGCTATCAATAGGCTCTCGATCATATGGAAATCAGACCTGACCGATAAAATGAAACGCAGTTTATTCAAGGCAGCGGTTGTGTCCATACTGCTATATGGATGCACTACTTGGACGCTAACTAAACGGCTGAAGAAAAAACTAGACGGCAATTACACAAGAATGTAGAGAGCAATATTGAACAAGTCCTGGCGACAACACCCCACAAGACACCAACTATACGGCCACTTACCTCCCATCACGAAAACTATACAAGTTAGACGAACCAGAAACGCAGGACACTGTTGGAGAAGCAAGGATGAGCTCATAAGTGATGTACTCCTATGGACCCCGCATATGGCCAAGCAAAAGCAGGACGACCAGCTCGAACATACATACAGCAGCTATGTGAGGACACGGGATGCAACCCTAAAGACCTGCCAGAAGCGATGAATAATAGGGAGATGTGGCGAGAGAGGGTCAGGGATATCTGTGCTGGCAGCACGGCATGATGATGATGATCATATTTCAAAGATTAGGTAGAATCTTTAGCTTTGAGTTGAATATAAGATCAATGTTTCAGTTAGTGTTTTTTTTTTCACTAAATTTCTAAAATTCATTTGAGATATTATTTTGTCTCTGAAAATAAAATCTTTGTTGAATATTATCTGTGATTTGAATAAAAAGACAAATGTATTAATTTGAAGTCTAGTTTTCAGAAGAATTATCTAAAAGCAAGCTAAAATGATTTTTACTTATGTTAAAAATTCTTCACAGTCATTGAATAGAGAAGTTAGTGTTAAAATGGAATGTCTTGAAGAGTACTAGAACATATATGGATAGTTTATAGAGTACCTGGTATTTGATATTATAAAGGAATCAGAAGGAAATAATCTTCACAGGGATTAATCCTTCAATAACAATTTACCATGAGCCATTTGTTTTAATTAGCACAAACATGACACCTCAAACATAGCAGCCAATAGATCGGGACCTACAATTCGTCAGCGAATTTTCAAATAGCTTAACTGTGGACTGATACTAATTTAAAACTTAAGGAATGTAAGGGCGGGAGGGACATGAAGTAAGAGGAAAAAGAGAAAAAGACAAGGAGGAAGAAAAAAAGAAAGAAGAAAAAAAAAAGAAAGGAAACGGAATTTTTTCTTTTTCTTAACAAGCTCAACCACGGAAGCCATGGAAAGCAGCGTAGTGAACGTATTGATAAATCCTGTTGGCAGGAGCAGTTGAGGGTGATACGTCATCTCTGGGTGTGATATTACACCAAAAGACAGACTCCTGTATGGGACAGTGCATCCTGACTACAATCCATTTCACTGGCTGGGGCTTATGCACAACGAAATCGTAAGTGAATCCCCCACTCATGTGCGAAACCCTGGAACTCTTTGCTGCGGAAGGCTGTGTCATTGTCCATAAAGATTTCGTGCGGTTGGCCATGTTCGAAGAACATCGCTTTCAGCTGACGAATCACGCTTGCCGAGTCTTGCCTCGCCAATTGCTTCCAAATGGAGAAACCCAATGGGCTACAGTCCATGAGAGTTAGGAAATGGCGGGTACTGTAATGTGTCATGTCCATTCCAAACCTCTGCCAGTTCCTATTCACTTCCAGCTTTCCCTTTTCCCACTGGATTGGTGCCGGGTCTATGGACTGGCATTCCTTGCACATCCGTATGGCTGACTTAACTGCTGCTTTCGCTATTGTTGGGTAATTTATCCTAACAAAATAGGTTGTGTGTCACACTCCTGGGTGTCTACTACCTCTGTGGATAGCCATGATTTGACTTGAATCTAGTTTGCGGTTCAGGCCCGTTTTCCTTTTTCATCGCCTTAAACCACTGCTTCGGTTCTCGTGTCAGTCGGTCGGCAATGTTCTGTGTCGACGGAACCAACGTCACATCCACAGTTCACAAGCTCTTTAAGTGTGCTCAGCCCCCTCCTAATGAGCATCTCACTTGCTGCCTTAGTGCGGACACGCACTTTCCCAGTCTGTGTGTCCGATATCCAGTGATACATGCTCACAGAATCCGTCTTTATATGTAGCACCTTGCCCTGCCACTGGTGAGCCAAATTATTGTCTTTCAATGCAGCGTCTAGTTCGGCTAAGTTGATGTGTTGGCCGTCGGCTTCAGGTCGCAGCCAACAAGCATCCTCCAACACCGTATCGCACCACTCCAAGGCTACTCCAATTGCTAGGGAACTGGCATCGACCCATACATTCAGCTCCTTGCTGTCCACACACCAATCCCCACAGGCCGGATCATCCTGCTACACAGATCCGATGGTCTCGGACATCATATGCTGCAGTACAATGTCTCTTGCTTCATCATCGCAGCCCTTTGCGACCGAACTTGCTCGCCTCATGAGTATTCTGCGGGCCACATGAAGCCAACTACACACCGTATGGTGCCCGACAAGTTTCTCACACAAAGAGAATACTGTTCGTCGCGTAATGACACTGGGAACTTCTGGAACTACTATGGGGTGAGCACGTGGCTGCAACTACATCCTGGTTTTGTTCCTCAGTCGCCGTCAGCATTCTCGCTCTTGATATCAGATCCCCCATGGTCAGGGCTTCGATGTTTGACATCTGTTGAAGTCCGATTGAGACTGTGTCAGGAAACCCCGTGTCAGTTTCGTTAGCCTCTCGAGCCCATCTCCCTTGAACCAAGCCATTCCAACCAACTGCCTGATTTTGTTGGCGTAGACGTCCACACGTTCACCAGCCCACCTAATCATGGTCTCTTTCCTGTACACTGCGAACGCATCGTCAGTGAATGCCTCTTTCAGCCAAGCTTCAATCTGCTCTATCTGCTTTTGGTCGTCCGCATCCATTTCCTTGTAGAGGGCCAGTGCATCACCGTCGAAATACAATGGTAGCAGACTGGCCACATCATCTACCTGCTGAAGTTTTGCCACAAGTCTTACTTTCTTCAGCCATGCTACCATGTCACCTTCACCGGAAAAGGGCTTTATGATATCGCTGCTTATGCGTACCTTCGCCATGGTGATATTGCCGAAATAGCTTGTAATAAAAAGGGGGTGGATGGTTTGCCTCCTCAGCAACAGAAAGAAAAGAGTCTCTCGTAAGTGAATACGTGGAATCAATTTCTCCTAAATAGAAGATGAACAGCCGAATTTCTATGCTGAAAAATATCCCTTTTTCCTGCAACTGTCTTCTAGCAGTCGTTCGCCCCAGTTCGTATGTCGTCCTGCATCCCTTCGACTTCTTCCAAACGCCTATCTCTCATGCATTCAGGCGGGATTTTAAATCATCATACCAAAACGCCACATCCGGGTCAATTGTACAATGTAGTAATTTACATGCGGGCCAGTGTGTAGGTAGCTGTGACGTCAAACACGATTCACAATCGGGAGGATGTGAGTTCGATCTTCCCAATCACCCGTTTCTCTGTCCCTGATCTCATTTTACATGCCAGACATATTCTTGCATGCTTTGAGCTGCCGCGTGCATGATTTCTCTCACCACAATTTCGTCATTGACGTAATAATCCCTTAAATGTTTCGGACGTGTTTTGGTTCGTTGACTGTTTTCAGTTACTTCTAATGTTGATTTAGGTATTTCCATATTAATTTCATCATTTTTAGTTACAGTATCCTCATGAGATATAGTACTGGTAAGCAGGTTAGGGTATTCACTAACCTTATCAATGAATTTTACTGTTCTGACGGTTCTAACAATTTCTTTCTCTGGAAAATAAACTAAATAAGTAAGTAAAGTTGGTGACTGTAGTAGAGGGTGACCCGAAGGCTCCCTTTTCAATAGCTACTACACCGAATGAATGAAAGTATTCATTTTTGCTGTGGATATTGATAAGTATTAAGCAAAACAAAAAGTTAGTTAAAATTTCTGATAAATGATATGATCCACATAATGTTGAAACAGAAACATTTACGCTATTTACAAGTCTAACCAAACACTTTATTCAATTGGTCCTAGGAACTGAATGAAGAATGCATGGTACTCTGTGTGTGTCTGTATATATATATATATATATACTTATACTAGCAGAACAACCTGGTGTTGTTTAATGATATTCTAAAGTACATATTATTAAATAAAAATTAATTCCAGTTGCTTTTTGCATAAATCAATCATTTCTTATTTCTTACAAAATGTCCGTGGCTTTAGAAAGTAGGAAATGGGCTGACTACTGTAAATAGAAACTTTCTGGACAAATTAGATATTCCTGATTTTAAGCCCTTTCAGAATCTTAAAAGCATTGTCTCCTCTGCCATTACCTTTTAAACAATTTAAAGCTGAGCTTTTCAAACTTTTGATAGACACCAAGTAAACAAATTCATCCTCAAATAAATGAATATCAAATTACAAAATACAACTTATTTACAGGTGTTTAATACAATTTACAAGAAAAAAGAATGAGTAAGTTATAAATGTAAACACACCTTTAATTCTTGAATTATTTTTAATGGGAAGGATTTTTGTTGTGTTTTTTTTTTATTTCAAGATTAAAATTTTTACAAAATACAGAAAAGTTCTTATAAATGGAATATTGAAACTTACAACACCTTCACAAAAAAATACTGAATACAATATTGAAACCAGTTAAAATCTAGATCTCTTGGGTCAGCATGGGATTTATTATTAATAATAATTCAATTTTAATTTTATTCATTAAAAATTTGTTATCATGGATGAGAATTAAAATTACAAGCATTATATTTTTTTATCATTTTTCTTTCTTTTTATTCTTATTATTAATAATTTTTTTCAAAAGACATTGCATAATGCATTATAAAAAGGGATACTTTAGAATTCAGTATTCTTATAAAATAGTTTGTTTAAAACATATTTGTTTTTAAAAATATTTTCTTTATGAAAATGTGATTATATGTGTCATTATCAATGCTGATAACATCCAGAACATTTTGGTCAGAGCCAGAGTTTTCATTCATTTAAATGACCCATATATTTTGAATGGTCATATGTGAACAACATATAAATAGTCTATGTGATCCAGCAGTTTTTGTTCTCCTGTCATAATGGGATTTAATGTGAACAATACATCACTAGTGGCCATCGTACCCAATCAGGCATTCTGCTCGGTGGACAATATATGGTAACTAGTCTATGTGGTCCAGCAATTTTTGTTCTCCTGTCATAATGGGATTTAATGTGAACAACACATCACTAGTGGCCATCGCACCCAATCAGGCATTCTGCTCGGTGGACAATATATGGTAACTAGTCTATGTGGTCCAGCAATTTTTGTTCTCCTGTCATAATGGGATTTAATGTGAACAACACATCACTAGTGGCCATCGCACCCAATCAGGCATTCTGCTCGGTGGACAATATATGGTAACTAGTCTATGTGGTCCAGCAATTTTTGTTCTCCTGTCATAATGGGATTTAATGTGAACAACACATCACTAGTGGCCATCGCACCCAATCAGGCATTCTGCTCGGTGGACAATATATGGTAACTAGTCTATGTGGTCCAGCAATTTTTGTTCTCCTGTCATAATGGGATTTAATGTGAACAACACATCACTAGTGGCCATCGCACCCAATCAGGCATTCTGCTCGGTGGACAATATATGGTAACTAGTCTATGTGGTCCAGCAATTTTTGTTCTCCTGTCATAATGGGATTTAATGTGAACAACACATCACTAGTGGCCATCGCACCCAATCAGGCATTCTGCTCGGTGGACAATATATGGTAACTAGTCTATGTGGTCCAGCAATTTTTGTTCTCCTGTCATAATGGGATTTAATGTGAACAACACATCACTAGTGGCCATCGCACCCAATCAGGCATTCTGCTCGGTGGACAATATATGGTAACTAGTCTATGTGACCCAGCAATTTTTGTTCACTTGTCATAATGGGATTTAATGTGAACAACACATCACTAGTGGCCATCGCACCCAATCAGGCATTCTGCTCGGTGGACAATATATGGTAACTAGTCTATGTGACCCAGCAATTTTTGTTCTCCTGTCATAATGGGATTTAATGTGAACAACACATCACTAGTGGCCATCGCACCCAATCAGGCATTCTGCTCGGTGGACAATATATGGTAACTAGTCTATGTGGTCCAGCAATTTTTGTTCTCCTGTCATAATGGGATTTAATGTGAACAACACATCACTAGTGGCCATCGCACCCAATCAGGCATTCTGCTCGGTGGACAATATATGGTAACTAGTCTATGTGGTCCAGCAATTTTTGTTCTCCTGTCATAATGGGATTTAATGTGAACAACACATCACTAGTGGCCATCGCACCCAATCAGGCATTCTGCTCGGTGGACAATATATGGTAACTAGTCTATGTGGTCCAGCAATTTTTGTTCTCCTGTCATAATGGGATTTAATGTGAACAACACATCACTAGTGGCCATCGCACCCAATCAGGCATTCTGCTCGGTGGACAATATATGGTAACTAGTCTATGTGGTCCAGCAATTTTTGTTCTCCTGTCATAATGGGATTTAATGTGAACAACACATCACTAGTGGCCATCGCACCCAATCAGGCATTCTGCTCGGTGGACAATATATGGTAACTAGTCTATGTGGTCCAGCAATTTTTGTTCTCCTGTCATAATGGGATTTAATGTGAACAACACATCACTAGTGGCCATCGCACCCAATCAGGCATTCTGCTCGGTGGACAATATATGGTAACTAGTCTATGTGGTCCAGCAATTTTTGTTCTCCTGTCATAATGGGATTTAATGTGAACAACACATCACTAGTGGCCATCGCACCCAATCAGGCATTCTGCTCGGTGGACAATATATGGTAACTAGTCTATGTGACCCAGCAATTTTTGTTCTCCTGTCATAATGGGATTTAATGTGAACAACACATCACTAGTGGCCATCGCACCCAATCAGGCATTCTGCTCGGTGGACAATATATGGTAACTAGTCTATGTGGTCCAGCAATTTTTGTTCTCCTGTCATAATGGGATTTAATGTGAACAACACATCACTAGTGGCCATCGCACCCAATCAGGCATTCTGCTCGGTGGACAATATATGGTAACTAGTCTATGTGGTCCAGCAATTTTTGTTCTCCTGTCATAATGGGATTTAATGTGAACAACACATCACTAGTGGCCATCGCACCCAATCAGGCATTCTGCTCGGTGGACAATATATGGTAACTAGTCTATGTGGTCCAGCAATTTTTGTTCTCCTGTCATAATGGGATTTAATGTGAACAACACATCACTAGTGGCCATCGCACCCAATCAGGCATTCTGCTCGGTGGACAATATATGGTAACTAGTCTATGTGACCCAGCAATTTTTGTTCTCCTGTCATAATGGGATTTAATGTGAACAACACATCACTAGTGGCCATCGCACCCAATCAGGCATTCTGCTCGGTGGACAATATATGGTAACTAGTCTATGTGACCCAGCAATTTTTGTTCACTTGTCATAATGGGATTTAATGTGAACAACACATCACTAGTGGCCATCGCACCCAATCAGGCATTCTGCTCGGTGGACAATATATGGTAACTAGTCTATGTGACCCAGCAATTTTTGTTCTCCTGTCATAATGGGATTTAATGTGAACAACACATCACTAGTGGCCATCGCACCCAATCAGGCATTCTGCTCGGTGGACAATATATGGTAACTAGTCTATGTGGTCCAGCAATTTTTGTTCTCCTGTCATAATGGGATTTAATGTGAACAACACATCACTAGTGGCCATCGCACCCAATCAGGCATTCTGCTCGGTGGACAATATATGGTAACTAGTCTATGTGGTCCAGCAATTTTTGTTCTCCTGTCATAATGGGATTTAATGTGAACAACACATCACTAGTGGCCATCGCACCCAATCAGGCATTCTGCTCGGTGGACAATATATGGTAACTAGTCTATGTGGTCCAGCAATTTTTGTTCTCCTGTCATAATGGGATTTAATGTGAACAACACATCACTAGTGGCCATCGCACCCAATCAGGCATTCTGCTCGGTGGACAATATATGGTAACTAGTCTATGTGACCCAGCAATTTTTGTTCTCCTGTCATAATGGGATTTAATGTGAACAACACATCACTAGTGGCCATCGCACCCAATCAGGCATTCTGCTCGGTGGACAATATATGGTAACTAGTCTATGTGGTCCAGCAATTTTTGTTCTCCTGTCATAATGGGATTTAATGTGAACAACACATCACTAGTGGCCATCGCACCCAATCAGGCATTCTGCTCGGTGGACAATATATGGTAACTAGTCTATGTGACCCAGCAATTTTTGTTCTCCTGTCATAATGGGATTTAATGTGAACAACACATCACTAGTGGCCATCGCACCCAATCAGGCATTCTGCTCGGTGGACAATATATGGTAACTAGTCTATGTGGTCCAGCAATTTTTGTTCTCCTGTCATAATGGGATTTAATGTGAACAACACATCACTAGTGGCCATCGCACCCAATCAGGCATTCTGCTCGGTGGACAATATATGGTAACTAGTCTATGTGGTCCAGCAATTTTTGTTCTCCTGTCATAATGGGATTTAATGTGAACAACACATCACTAGTGGCCATCGCACCCAATCAGGCATTCTGCTCGGTGGACAATATATGGTAACTAGTCTATGTGACCCAGCAATTTTTGTTCTCCTGTCATAATGGGATTTAATGTGAACAACACATCACTAGTGGCCATCGCACCCAATCAGGCATTCTGCTCGGTGGACAATATATGGTAACTAGTCTATGTGACCCAGCAATTTTTGTTCTCCTGTCATAATGGGATTTAATGTGAACAACACATCACTAGTGGCCATCGCACCCAATCAGGCATTCTGCTCGGTGGACAATATATGGTAACTAGTCTATGTGGTCCAGCAATTTTTGTTCTCCTGTCATAATGGGATTTAATGTGAACAACACATCACTAGTGGCCATCGCACCCAATCAGGCATTCTGCTCGGTGGACAATATATGGTAACTAGTCTATGTGACCCAGCAATTTTTGTTCTCCTGTCATAATGGGATTTAATGTGAACAACACATCACTAGTGGCCATCGCACCCAATCAGGCATTCTGCTCGGTGGACAATATATGGTAACTAGTCTATGTGGTCCAGCAATTTTTGTTCTCCTGTCATAATGGGATTTAATGTGAACAACACATCACTAGTGGCCATCGCACCCAATCAGGCATTCTGCTCGGTGGACAATATATGGTAACTAGTCTATGTGGTCCAGCAATTTTTGTTCTCCTGTCATAATGGGATTTAATGTGAACAACACATCACTAGTGGCCATCGCACCCAATCAGGCATTCTGCTCGGTGGACAATATATGGTAACTAGTCTATGTGACCCAGCAATTTTTGTTCTCCTGTCATAATGGGATTTAATGTGAACAACACATCACTAGTGGCCATCGCACCCAATCAGGCATTCTGCTCGGTGGACAATATATGGTAACTAGTCTATGTGGTCCAGCAATTTTTGTTCTCCTGTCATAATGGGATTTAATGTGAACAACACATCACTAGTGGCCATCGCACCCAATCAGGCATTCTGCTCGGTGGACAATATATGGTAACTAGTCTATGTGGTCCAGCAATTTTTGTTCTCCTGTCATAATGGGATTTAATGTGAACAACACATCACTAGTGGCCATCGCACCCAATCAGGCATTCTGCTCGGTGGACAATATATGGTAACTAGTCTATGTGACCCAGCAATTTTTGTTCTCCTGTCATAATGGGATTTAATGTGAACAACACATCACTAGTGGCCATCGCACCCAATCAGGCATTCTGCTCGGTGGACAATATATGGTAACTAGTCTATGTGGTCCAGCAATTTTTGTTCTCCTGTCATAATGGGATTTAATGTGAACAACACATCACTAGTGGCCATC